>MUZC01004782.1:22104-55458 GCA_002072015.1 Radix auricularia
CCAACCCCATTAAGGTGGAGGATATAGTGAGGTGGGATTCATTCATGCTGTTAGTGTGTCAAAACCTTAATGACTTTATGTCCAACCTTTTTAAAGATCTCTCTGCTGCGACTGTTTCTTTTTTTTTTTTCTTATTTGTTTTAATGTTGTATGTGTGCTGGAATTTTTTTTATTATTGCAAGTTAACTGATTTAAAAAAAATTAAAATCCTTGTGTTTAATGTATATCATCGCATTTCTTACTTTCTTTCTAGTTGAAAGAAATGTTTATTCTTTGTTTTTCTGACATAAAATCGAACAGTAAAATTTTAGGCTTTGGTGTCACACCCCTGATGGTGTCACCCGGGGTGGCCCGCCCCCCCCCTCGCCCCCCCTCACGACGCCACTGAGAAGGAGCGTCTGTAACATATAAGATAAGATAATACTACCAAACTAGTTATAATCATTTGGGTATAGTTAAAGGCGATAAAGATTTTAGATAACTTAGGAAAATCACGTGATTGCTTCAGTCACATGATCTGTGCTGAACATTTTCTTTACATAAAGTCACAATCAATAAATTTTAAAGTGTCTACATTTCAAATATTCTTTATTAATTGCAGATTTAATAGTTTCTTCTTCTCGTTTACATATCGTGGTTAGAGATAATATATTTGTTAGATTAAATATAAAAATTATCTTTTGTTGAATGAGGCTTTTACTATTACTATTGTAAAACTGTAAAGTATAGTATAGACATAGTAGAAATAGAAGAAGTAGAACCCAAGCATAAGCAATCATGCCTCTGTTAAATACTGCTTTTAATGTAGGCCTCTTTGTTGTGCTTCTTATTGGACTTTTTTCTACATCGCTATCACATATTCTACGAAATAAAGCGAAGGCTAATTGTGGCTATGAGGTAATCATTAATATATTTAAATTTAGTAAACGTTAATATTAGGCTACATTTCATTACCAAAAACGGAGTGTCTACTGCTACGACAAAGTAACGGCAGACAACCCGCGCGGATATGGCTGGTGCGGCGACATGTCGTAACGCCAGCAACATCCGCGCGGGTTGTCTGCCGTTACAACAAGTTACGACATGTCGTAAACAATTTTCTGTATTTCAATTATGCTATTACTAATACTTAAATACTAAACTATAATTCTCATAATGAATTATCATGATCACTAGATAAGCTTATTAATGAATTTTAAAGGTTTAAAAAAATTCTAGATTGAGCCATTAAATGAAAAACAGTTATAAATTTAAAAAATTACACTTTCTCAGCAGCTTCTCTAGATCAAGTGATAGTCCCGTTGCTTCGAAACTGATTTGACACTATTGATAGCGGGATTGAATCCCGCTGCCGTCATGGTTTTTTTTTTTTTAAATTTGATTTATTATTTTTTTTTTTTTTAAATATCATAATCATAATGAGAATGCTGATAATTTTTGTTATTATTCTGAAAAGCAGATACGTTGAATAATTCTGTTAAAATAAAAATATTTAGATTTTAGACTCGTCGTAACACTAGCCAATTCACATATGCTTGGCTAGCGTTACGACATCCGGTCTGGTCGTCTGCTGCTACGGCAGTCGTAAAAATGTGATATGTGCTTACTTACAGTTACGACTAAAGCTGTATTTAATTATGCTAATACTATTAAATTTTTTTTTCTTTTGATTCGCGAGTTGACACTCAGTCGGCATCACCAACAAAAAAGGTGAGGCGCGAGTTTAAAAAATGACTATAAACCATCACTGTTATTTAATTAATTGGATGATATTTTTGAAAAATTCTCTGAATTGAAGGCATTGCGACAAAGTGCTGAACGCAAGCGGGGGAAGCGGGATTTAAAGCCATTGTCAGACGAAGGAGGCATAGCGCATCATGCTCGCAGACTTGCTCGTCATAAATAGTGCAAAGAGAGGCGAGGCGGGTGGGGGGGCTGAGAAAACGGACACAAACAGCAGCACGAAGTAATGGGAAAAAAGGCAAGTAAACAAGGAGTCCTGTGCTGTTATTACCTGACCTCCCCCCACCCCCCTCAATAGTAATAGTATTAGTAATAGAGTGAAAATGAGGTAGAAAGATGAATGGAATGGTTTCCTGTGACAAGTCTGCACACGGCACATTTTATTATTCCACACGAAACGAATTATTTTAGGCCTACATTCTTGCGATTGTGCGCGAATCAGTTGCTTGAGGATTTTCATTAACAGCTTTAGGCTTTGGCTTTACGGTATACTAAATTTTGATGCATCGGCATCACTTACACAAGTATACTATAGACTATAGTATAGCAAAATCGGCTGATATATTAATAATGGGTAGACCAATATTAAATCTATTTAAATAGTTTATTTAAATAAATTTAGATTTTAAAATTAATACACACACAAATAATGTCGTTTTATAATATATATGCGTATACAATATAAAGAAGAGTTTGTTAAGATTTAATTATTTCCAGGTGTTTACTGCAAAGAGTGACTAAAACTAGTCGTAGCAGAAGTTGCGTATGTCGTAGCACTAGTTTCCTGACTAGCGCTACGACATGTCGTAACGCTAGCAACATCCGACCGGGTCGTCTGCTGCTACGACAAAATTGTCGTAGCGCTAGCCACATCCTACCAAAAAAAAAAAAAATCAAGCCAACAACCTCGTCAACATCTCTCAATGAGTCAACAAAGTTCCCTCTAGGGCTGATATGAAGAATCTCGACCGTGACGTCACGACGCTACCGGTTGCTGGAAAGGAGAGTTCTATAAATTCTAAAAGGATTTTAAAAAATGAAAGGTTTTAGGGTTTGAGTTTTGGTTAGGTATAGTCAGTGTAGTATAGGGAGTATAGCTATAGACAATAGAATTTTAATTTTAGCTTTTTTAAGGACGTGCCATAACAACAAAGATGGGCACCGGTAATAACAGTGAAGTCAAGGTCGAGATTCTTCGTATTAACCCCCTCTAGTCTAGGCCTAGCTCTAAGACTAAAAGTAAAGACTAACATTGAGATTCTTACTAAGATTCATGGGTAATTTCGATTAGTTGATCCCTGGCCACGGTGAGGTGTGTGAGCAAATTTTTGAGCATCCATTTTTTGTGCAAAATTTTATAATTTACACCCAGCAAACACATTTACATTTATGTTATCAAAATATGCTGCACTTTAATTTTAATTCTAAACTGCTGCAATGCATTGTTTAGGTATCTGCATGACAACACAGCTTAAAGGGAATATTGCATGCCAACCTTATATTGT
Source organism: Radix auricularia (assembly GCA_002072015.1). Classification (NCBI taxonomy): domain Eukaryota; kingdom Metazoa; phylum Mollusca; class Gastropoda; family Lymnaeidae; genus Radix; species Radix auricularia. Next base: position 25,353 of record MUZC01004782.1, read on the forward strand.
ACTAAAATTGTGATGGTTTAATATTTTTTTTTGCCTAGGCAAAGAGTCACAGAATTAATTCTTTTTATATTTAATTTTCTCCAAAAGAAAATATATTTGAAATGATGATAAATTTCATCCATTGGACTATCCCTAAATTAGAATATATTTTTCACAATCTATTACCTAAAATCAGCAGAATACTGCAGCAGTTATTTTATTTTAAATAAATAAATATGATCACAACTCCCAAGCCCTTTAAGATCTCCACTTGCTAACTGTGAGTGAGGGCATTAAACAAAAATATTCTATCTCTGGTGTACAACTGTATGGACCTCATTGTCTAAAAAATGTTTATTTCCTAACGTGTCTCTTGAGCGGCTGTCCTCTTGAGCACATCCTTACTTGGAGTTTCAAGTGAGGGTGGACTGAAAATGAAATCCTTCCGAGTGGGCTCTTTTGTATCCATAAGTGCCATCCATTTGAGTACCTAAATAATTGAACGGTTTGCGTTAAGTCTTTGGGGGAAAATCTAAAAATGATTAAGAATAATTTAAATGCAAGTTTATTTCATCAGAGCACTCTGAGCATAACAGAATAGCATGGACCCGTTCAATAAGTCATCAGAAACCTTGGACTACCCTGAAAGAGTGTCAGATTTTTAAAAATGAAAATTAATTATTTAGATGTCATTAATTGATGCCACCCATGAAGGAAGTCAATGAAGATTTTAAAATTCTTTGTGGCATGATTACTATTAGTGTTATCCCTGAAATACATCTGCTATATATATTATAATTTAACAATGATTAACATTTCAGAGCTGCAATCAAGAAAAGCCTGGTATGATCAACGTTCATCTAGTCCCTCACACTCATGATGATGTAGGGTGGCTTGTAACCGTGGACCAGTATTATTATAAAGGTGAGTTTAGGGGGTAGAATTGAAAAATTGTTTCAATTGTTTCTTTTACCTGACTTATTCATTTATTTCTAATGCATTTAAAACAGTTTTTGGGATATTTAAATATATTTGTGAAAATTCTGCAATTATATATACCTTCCAGCTGTGCAATTTATCCTTGATGGAGTCATTCCTGAACTTGCTGCAGATCCAAGCAAGAGATTTATTTATGTGGAGATAGCTTTCTTTTCTAGATGGTTTAATGAACAAGATGATGCAACCAGGCATTTGGTACAGAAACTTGTGGATGAAGGTTTGTAAATAAGAGCTTGATTTTAAAAATAATTTTGACAGTGAATGCCCAGGCATTAAAATGTGATTTTTAAAACAAAGCTTTAAAAACTAAACAAAACAACAAAAAAACTCCAAAATTTTTCCTTGTGTTAACAGGCAGGCTAGAGTTCATCCTAGGTGGTTGGTGTATGAATGATGAGGCAACTCCACACTACACCGCCATGCTTGACCAGCACAAAATTGGCTTTGAGTATCTTCGTAACAATTTTGGAGACTGTGCTCGTCCCAAAATTGGATGGCAGATTGATCCATTTGGTCATTCCAGGGAACAAGCATCTATGTTTGCCCAGGTATGAAAATAACAAGGTTAAACTTTTCAGCCTGACATACTTTGATAATAGTAATTTTTCTTGACTGCTGCATCATCTGTATGTGTGCTCAGAGAATATGAGATCATATGTGTTAAAATTGAGTCAGTTTTTTTTCCTGCTGTCTAAGCATATGTTATTCTTGATCTGCAAACTTTTGTGCTAGTTAAACAACACAAGTAATTGATTAGTGTTGGTGTTGTTGTGTTTACATTGTATGAGCATGCGAGGAATTGACTGAGTATGAAAAACGTGATTTGTGCTGTGAACTGTAATAGTGTGTGGTCGTGAGCTGAGAGGATGGCTGGCTCTAAATGTAAGGTTCAAGATGTAATAAGAAGGGGATTAAGCTGATTGATTTAAGACAGTTGTTACCCTGACCACAAAGAGTTGATGTCTTGTTTCTTGCCCTCTACATGTGTGTCATTGTTTTAATAAGTGTACATTTTATTTAGAGAATTTGAAATATTGAATGTCTTATTCCATGGCTTAAAAATTGTTGATTGATTTTTTAATCTCCTTTAAAGTTTGGGTTTGATGGATTTTTCTTTGGTCGATTGGATTACCAAGATAAGGACAAGAGACTGAAAGACAAGAACATGGAATTTCTGTGGCGTGGAAGTCCCAACAATCTAGGTAAATCCTTATTTAACTGCATTAAACCCAAGATAACTTTTAAATTGACAAAGCGTGGTAATGCTGGTCTTGATATAACTCTCTTTAGAAATGATATTACAGAAAATAAAAATTCTTCAGTGCGTAAAAAAAAGATGCATTCAACTTCGGCAATGGCGGCCGTTTTCCTCGCTAGTGTTATCACTTGTTTCATAAAGTTTTTTGGTAGTTTTTACAGATTTTTGTTTATTTCAATATACTTTATTATAAAAATAATAGTACTTAACTACAGTTTAAATTAGTAATACACTCATGACGGTTATTTAGATAAGTAAAATAATCTTTCTTATCCTAAAACATGAAGTCAGTATGACTATAAATTAAAAATAAATTGTACACAATTTTTAACCAGTTGTTCGCAATGTGGGAAATCCTTACAGGAATGAGGCGGAAGTTTAACAAAAACCTTATGGGGCTTTAAACGTTAATGAAACCATCAGTCTTTGACGACAGAACACGTTTAAAGCTACTCAGAAATAATATTTTTACTTGACACTCTGTTGATTGAATTTAGAGTTGATCTCCAGCTGCTAATAAAAAATTGAAATTTTTCTTTCTTTAAAAAAGTGAATGTGAATTTGATAGCCTAATAGCAAATTAATTGAAAACTGATACCACATGACTGTCACACATAAATTGTCAAGAGACTTGAAAGAATAATAAAAGCCATCTGATTTTGTTATCTATGCAAGCTATTCTCTCAAAGAATATATAAACCTAATAATGTATTCCCTTTCTTCTAAACAATGATATCAATAGGCACAGATGGGACAATATTCACCGGGGTCTTGCCAAATGGTTACAATCCTCCTGGCAATTATTGCTTTGATATCACATGCCTTGATTTTAACCCACTTATACAGGTAAACAACATTAGTAACCCCAGGATGAAGGGGTTATAATGGCATGCTTTGTAGCACTTTGGTGGCAGTTTCTATCTTTTTGTGATTTCTTTGCTTTGTTTTGTTGTTTTATTTGCACTTCATATTTCATTCAAATTATAAAATTAAATTTAATAGCCAATACTAACAAGTTTTCCTTTTATAACATTTGCATCTCTCCACAGCTTCAGTTATCAGTATTCCACTTAAATTTTTGTTACCCCTCACTGCTAACAGCATGCAAACACTGGCTTCTGTTGGTCATATAAAATGCTATAAAAATTATATTGTAAGTTTTCTTGTAATCAATTCAGGTAATAAAGTCAAGGCTCTTTAAAAGTCAAATATAAAAATTAATATTCTGAGAGCATTAGATAACATTTTAAAGCTCTTTAATCCTATGGCCTAATTTATCATACACCAACCATAGTTATGTGCTTCAATTTGTAAAACTCGGTGCAAGTTACGCCATGTTGTCTTAAGATTGTATGGACCAGAACTGTTTCAGCACTTAAACTCAAACAAAAGTATTCAAAATGGCCATGCACTCCTATTTTAAACAACTTTCTTAAGACTAGCTTAAAAGAAAAATTCTTAACATTGAATAGCAGGCTAAGGTCCCAAACACTGAGGCACTCACAATGAAAGTTTGAAAGTAGTCCATGACAATGGCCTGACTAAGAGCATATTTTGTTTTGAGCACTAGTTGGGAAGGTAGTTTTCTGGTGGGTACAAGAATCACAATCTAAAAGCTGAATGCAATTGATATAAACCAAAAGGTTTGTTGCTGATGCAGTAGTGTGGTGTTCCCTTTACAAAAGGTTTGTTGCTGATGCAGTAGTGTGGTGTTCCCTTTACAAAAGGTTTGTTGCTGATGCAGTAGTGTGGTTTTCCCTTTACAAAAGGTTTGTTGCTGATGCAGTAGTGTGGTGTTCCCTTTACAAAAGGTTTGTTGCTGATGCAGTAGTGTGGTGTTCCCTTTACAAAAGGCTGGAAACAAAATGATACTAACGGAGCAGTTAAAAACATGCCAGGCATGTGCAGGCTAACTCTGCACTTAGAGAGGTCATTCATCTACTTTACCAAATCACTTTGTGCCAGGATCAGCCTCTCAAGCCTAATTTTAACTAAGAACTACATTACGAATCATGCAAATTAAAATAAAAATCTTTGTTGATTTCAACTATGTTTTATCTATACACATCTACATAGAAAGAGGTTGTTATTGTAATTGTTGGTTAAAATGATCTGTTTAAGAATGAGTGTCCTACCAAAATGATCTGTTTAATAATGAGTGTCCTACCAAAATGATCTGTTTAAGAATGAGTGTCCTACTAAAATGATCTGATCAAGAATGAGTGTCCTAAAATGATCAGATCAAGAATGAGTGTCCTACTAAATGATCTGATCCAGAATTAGTGTCCTACTAAAATGTAGATCTGATCAAGAATGAGTGTCCTACTAAAATGATGTGATCAAGAATGAGTGTTCTACTAAAATGATGTGATCAAGAATGAATGTCCTACTACACCATATTTTAAAAATTACAGCTTGAGATACAGATTTTAAACAAAGCCACAATTATTTTTTAAATTTAACTTTCTTTTTTATTACATTCTATTGAAAAATATTGTACTACATACACATTTTAAAAAATCATTATTTAGTGTTGTTTTTTTATATTGGTATTGTGTTTGCACCTTGATTTAGTGGTCTGATTGCTTAGTCATACTTTATCATTTTGTGCACTAGTAGTTCGTTGAAGTTACATCTCTTTCTGTTTTCTGGTCCTGTTCTTTTGTCTTACATGTCTCTAACCTTGGGTTTCAGCTAGTGATAACATCACACCACACCGAAAGGATAACTTGTTACTTATAGTAGATAGTTTATCTCTTTTGATGACCTTTGGAATGTCGGTCTATGTCAGGCTTGATTAATTTTACTTTTCATAGAGAAACTCCTTTCCTTAAAGATAATTCATGGGACATCATACTTTATAACTTCAAATTAATATTGCTGGTATAAAAATATAATTAAATATCAATTTATAAATAATGTATTGCATTATAAATATTTTACATGTAATACAAAATATACAATATAAATGACTAAAATTATTTAAATGAGGAGTCCTATGCAGGCACTAATATTTAATTAGCTGAAAGTTTAATTAGCTTTTTCAATCCCTTCCCATTGAGAAGAATTGAATGTTGCCTTGAAAAACCTAGTCTAATATTTGTTTACAATACATTTTTTAATGAAATCCTTTCAGATCCATGGTCCTTATCTAAAAGTAAACATTTTTAAAAAAAAAAAGATGTTTGTAAACAAACATAACTCACGCGTTTGTCAAGGTATCAAGACATTTTCAACATATCTTGATGTCATTTTTATATTATTTCCACATAGGACCAGATGGGGATATCTTTACAGGTGCCTTATATAATGGGTATGGGCCCCCTGGAGGCTACTGCTTTGACATTACATGTGATACCAATATGATCAAGGTCAGCTAAGTGGAATGCCCACCTCCTGCACCAGTTTCTGAGAATCAAGTGCATTAGATCACCATTCCCTCGCCTCCTAAATATTTTTTCCTGAGTTTTACTTGTTGGTTTTGCCATGCCCTAAATCCTCATAAATCTGTATTAAAAAATAAGTTTGTGAAGTAAGCAAGGGAATGTGATGATAAAAAATGCTGTGACCAAGTTGGGATAAGTACTTACTTGAACTTTTTATTGATCAAAATTGAATCAAAGTGTTTATAACACAATCAAAATTGAATCAAAGTGTTTATAACACAATCAAAGTTGAATCAATGTGTTTATAACTCAGTGTGTTGACACTACGTTTTACATGACGTTTTTTTCATAATTATCCTCAACATTTATTTTTGCTTTTATTACACTTTTAACCCATTTAATCTATGCATTCCCAAAGCTTTTATGGCAAGAAAAGATACAAAATATATTTATTTGACACTTTTCATCTACTTGGCTTGATTGATAATCTCTATCTCCTTGAAAACCATTTATTGCCTTTGATTTACAATTTTTAAAAAAAAATTCTTTTTAGATTATTTGTCATCAAGTTAAAATAAAAGCAACATTATGCATTAAATTCTTGAAAATGTTTTAAACATCATCAATGCAGGCTGACTTATTACAGCTCTAATGCTATATCTAATAACTTATCATTATAAAAGTCACAAATATTAGATGTTAATTTGACAAATTATGTATTCATGTAGTGTCTGACATTTGAGAAAAGCATTTGCTTAATTAAAGCAGAATTTATTCAACAATAAGTCTTGTAATGTCTTCTCCTTGCTAACTTAGACATTTTTAAAAGGCACTTTAAAAAAAAATGACAGCTATTTCATGATGAGAAGTTAGATATTTTCATATAGAAAACCTGATATTTTAGACAAAATAAATGCGATTCTATTTTGTTAAAACCAATTAGAAATCTGACCTGATGGCTTACATTTTTCCTACTTTGGTACTTACAGGATGATCCTCGTCTACATGACTACAATGTTGAACAGATGGTTGATGGATTCATCAACACCGCTCATGATCAGGTAAGAACTACAATGTTGAATAGATGGTTGATGGTTGCCCCAGATACCTGGCCCCCTGTCCCTGATACCTGGCCCCCTGCCCCTGATACCTGGCCCCCTGCCCCTGATACCTGGCCCCCTGAGAACAAAATGGAGAACTGTATATTGGGTAGTAAACACATAAGTAGTGTGTAAATCGGTTGTTTTAATTAGTTGAAAAATTTGAAGTGATTGCTATGGATACTCATATTATTGCTAACAGAAACCAATGGCTTTGTAAAGCATGAAATGAAATATTCTTTATATCTATTTTGTTAAAAATGTTGCACCCCACAAACACATTATTTCATTCTTATCAAAATTTGTTGCCTTGTATTCTAACCTGCTGTGTGGTGTGGGTTAGATACCTGCGTGGCTGCATAGGTTGAAGGGAACATTGGTTAAGGTGCTTTTTGAATAAAAAGCTTTGATCGGTTGCCTCCTGAAACTTAACAATGAAATTTCACAAAAATTCAATTTAAATTTTCTGTTTTAAAAATGCTTTTTATTACCAAATTTCAATATTTATGTTAAAAAAAATGTATTCATTGATTTAAAAATTAAAAATTTAAATTAAGTTTTAATTTCTATTGCCATCTTTTTTAAAATTCATCGAAATACGTAACAATTACGACACAGATTTCAAGATTTAAATAGATTAAGCATATCAAAGAACATTTTTTAGAATATAAAGTTATCTACCTGAGCAAGAGACACACATACACACATTAGATGGTGGGGCAGGTGGCCCTTTGATCTGGAAATATGTAGATAGCATTGACTTGTGGGTAACAAGTGTGGACCTATAACTTTGGTAATGAGTTCCTTGTTAAACAAAGATCAATTCTTTCACTGAACTTTTACCTTGTATTGTCTCTAGCCAAATTGTAAAACACTTGTTCTCTTCATCAGGCTAGGGCCTATAGGACGAACCATTTAATAATGACAATGGGCTCAGATTTCAACTATGTCCAGGCACACATGTTTTTCAAAGAGATGGATAAACTCATCGCCTACGTTAATGCCAGGGTGAGTAGCTGGCCTCAGTAATAATTGATTATTTCTGTTTTACTATCATTTACTTCTTGAAAAAAATTTTCCTCGATGTATAAAATTTCAGTCACTTTTTACATCTATTTAAATGAAAACTGGTTTAGTTTAAAAAAATACAACCCATAACAAAAATCTCTTTAACAACAAAACAAATGAGATGGTTTTTTTCTTATTTTTCTCCCTTTGCAGCAAGCTGTTGGTAGCAACATCAATGTTCTGTACTCGACACCCTCATGCTATCTGAAACAGCTCAACAATGATAACCTCACCTGGACCACTAAAGATGATGACTTTTTCCCATATGCCGACCGAGAGCATGGTTTCTGGACTGGCTATTTCACAAGTCGTGCAGCACTTAAACGTTATGTTCGGGTGGTCAACAGTTTCTTCCAGGTAAGTAAAGAGACGTGAACTTATATCTTTCCAAAATATCTTTAAGCAACGATTCTAAACATTTGAAGGCTTCAGATTTCTTTTAGATCTGCAAAGTTTTCATGTAATTTTGTTTTAAATAGAGATTGCAGAGACTGCTTGTACACAGTGATTAGCCTATTTTTTTCAGTGCAGATTTTTATTGGTTTTTCACTAATTGTAAACTTTAAAAAAACTTTCAGTTAAATTTGACGGAGCATATGTTACTACATGAAACATAATGCACTTTGAGATTTTTCTATTAACTTTTAACGTTTTTATTTTCTTTAGTCTGTGAAGCAGATTGCAGCCCTTGCTAAACTGGACAACAGCTACAATAGTGGTGTCCAACTCCAACATTTGGGTGAGGCTCTATAGATAATATTTGTGGACTATGTGATTTGTCATTCAGCTGTTTTAACTGATCTTAGTAACTGAAATAAGGCTGGTCGCATGCACTATTTATCTTCTGTATACAAAAACAACCCTAAAATCTTTTTAAAGTGTAGTAACCAAGTGTTCTGTAAGATCTTTGTTATTGATGTTTTTGGTAACCAAGTGTTCTGTAAGATCTTTGTTATTCATGTTTTTGGTAACCAAGTGTCCTGTAAGATCTGTGTTATTGATGTTTTTGGTAACCAAGTGTTTCTGTAAGATCATTGTTACTGATGTTTTTAGTAACCAAGTGTTCTGTAAGATCTTTGTTACTGATGTTTTCCATTAAGTCATCAGAGAGCTTTGTCATATAAATTTGACGAAACTGTCTGAATATAAGAAAGCCATTAAAATCTTCATGTTACAAAGGCATATTATCCTCAAACACCAACTCCTTTAAATAAGTAGATATTACTATTACACAAAAAATTATTAACTTAACATTAATTTTTTTTAAAATCCAAACAAAAATAATACTGAATTCTTTGCTAAAACTTTTCTTTATTCATCAATTCATCATCAAAACCTTTATTTGTATGTATGTCTTGACACAGCTGAAGTATTGGGTGTTGCTCAACATCACGATGCCGTAAGGTAATTATTGATTTCAATCAAAATTAATACTTTTAAAAATGAAATGCAATAAATTTATAAATTTGCTAGTTATTTCTAAAGTAATCTTTAATTTGTAATAATTTTGTACGATAATATTTTTAATAACTTGTTTAGAAACTATCTGACTTACTATCTGACTTACTATCTGACTTAACTATCTGACTTAACTATCTGACTTACTATCTGACTGACTATCTGATACTATCTGACTTACTATCTGACTTACTGACTTACTATCTGACTTACTATCTGACTGACTATCTGACTTACAATCTGACTTACTATCTGACTGACTATCTGACTTACTATCTGACTGACTATCTGATACTATCTGACTGACTATCTGATACTATCTGACTTACTATCTGACTTACTGACTTACTATCTGACTTACTATCTGACTTACATCTAATGAATGTCACATATTTTATAAAGTATAATTTCCAAGCTTCAGGTGAGTGGTGGTTTCAATGTCGTTCACCTGTGATGAGATACTTTCATGGAATTTTATTCATTTATTTGCTTGAAAAATTTTCAGTGGAACTGAGAAACAAGCCGTGGCATTTGATTATGCTGAGCGCTTGGCTGATGGTGTCAATGGTGCACAGGTAATATAGAAAGATGTTTATCTTATACAATACAAAGATGTTTACCTTATACAATAGAAAGATGTTTACCTTATACAATAGAAAGATGTTTACCTTATATAATACAAAGATGTTTACCTTATATAATACAAAGATGTTTACCTTATACAATACAAAGATGTTTACCTTATACAATAGAAAGATGTTTACCTTATATAATACAAAGATGTTTACCTTATACAATAGAAAGATGTTTACCTTATACAATACAAAGATGTTTACCTTATACAATACAAAGATGTTTACCTTATACAATACAAAGATGTTCACCTTATACAATAGAAAGATGTTTACTACCTTATACAATAGGAAGATGTTTCCCTTATACAAAAGAAAGATGTTTACCTTATACAATGGAAAGATGTTTACTACCTTTTACAATAGAAAGATGTTTACTACCTTATACAATACAAAGATGTTTACCTTATACAATAGAAAGATGTTTACCTTATACAAAAGAAAGATGTTTACCTTATACAAAAGAAAGATGATTACCTTATACAATAAAAAGATGTTTACCTTATACAATCCAAAGATGTATACCTTATACAATAGAAAGATGTTTACTACCTTATACAATAGAAAGATGTTTCCCTTATACAATAGAAAGATGTTTACTACCTTATACAATAGAAAGATGTTTCCCTTATACAATAGAAAGATGTTTCCCTTATACAATTACTTGTCTGATTCTTGTTGAATCAAATTTACCCTTAAACTTGATACAACTGATTATTATTTTCTCCAGAAATGATTTAGTTCCCCATAATCCAAAACTGAATTTTTTAATATTTTTGTTTGTTTGTTGAAGAATGTAGTTCAAGATGCCTATAACATCTGGATGTCAAGTGGCAGTAGCAACCCACCCCCGCAGGTGTTCTGCCAGGCCCTGAACATCAGCATTTGCAGTGTGTCCCAAAGTTCAAACAATGTAAGATTAAACTTGAGTCTCAGTAGTGGATGGACAATTCCAAATAAGTTCAATTATATGATCATTAAAATAATGCATTTGATGCTTTTAAAATCAGAATAAAGGATAAAATGATACATGAGCTGAATCATGACATGGCAAACATTTTGGACAACTTGATGAAATTGATTCACCAATACTAGAGTCAGATGACTCAAGTTATAACAACATTTCCCTAATATAATAGGCTAGACAACAACAAGTCTTATGTGACAGTGCCAGGCACCTGGCCCAGGTTATCAATGCTGTTTAAAGACTTCTCAAGCATTACAGAGCATGTACATTAGTCAACTTAAGTGATTCTCATGTATTCACTAAACAGTAATTTGTTTAATTTAACCATGTTTCCCTCATAGTCACTTCTAGTGACTAAGCTCATTGTTTTCATTATGGCTCTCATAAACTTAACTTTTATTACTGAAACATATATAAAGCATTTTTTCCTTATTCACGCCAATGTTTTATCAACAAGTACTTTATATCCCCTTCCCCTCCCCACTTATTGTCTCTGGCTCAGTTTCAAGTGACGTTCTACAACCCACTTGTTCGCCCAGTATCTTATACTGCAAGACTGCCAGTGCCTGGAACTAGATATGTAGTGTACAAGGAAGATGGTGCTACAACAGTTACTAGTGATGTAAGTAGAAGTCATTTTTTAACTGAATTACTTCCATGTGAAAGGTTCTTAGCATAATTTTTGGGGTTTTGTAATGAACAAATCATTTTTACATTAAGCACTGCCCTTAGCCTTGCTTTGATAAATACAGTCCGAGCTCTCTAAGTCGAACTCTAAGGGACGTAAAAAAAAATTTGACTTACGGAGTTTTTGAGTTATGAAAAATGGCGTAATAGGCGCAGATTAATCAAGGACAATATTGATATTGAGAGGGGGGTGGGGAAAAGAAGACTTGACAGGAAAGAAAGACCATATCTTATGTTTAATATGTAAGGAAGCCAACTTGCTTTGACATACTGACACAAACACAAGCCTGTGACAGATACACCTTCCCTCCCCTCCTCCACTTTATTCCTCCACAGATAGATGGGGGTAGTAAGATTGTCTTTTTTTTAAAGAGTGACCACATGCAGCAAAGTAACACAAATTAGTTATCCCTCTTACAGACTCTCCCATATCTTGTCTTGGTCATCCCTTGTTCTAACATGTCACCCCAAGACTAATGACCCAAACGACGTGAAAAATTCAACTAAGGGAGGTTGGAAGCCAAAAATCTTCGAGTTAAGGTGGTCTAAAATACATTAGTCTGAAGGAATTTGGCCGGGACCTACAATTAAATCTATAATTGAGGTTTTCGACTTAGTGAGGTCCGACTGTGCATGAGATCAGATAGGTTAAAGAAGTAGTGCCGTATAGATGAGTTCTTAGGGTTTTATATTTTAATTATAACACAAGTCATATAATTTGTCCATCATTCCAGGTACTGCCGCTTCCACCGAGTGCTTTGGACTCTGAGCCCAGTAGAGAGCAAGCTTCTACTAATCAGCTGGTCTTTCTTGCTCAAGTTCCAGCCTTGGGTTATGTGACCTACTTTGTCAAAGCCCAGTCTAAAAACAGTGAGCTATTTAGTTTAAATGATGTGCTTATCATTGATATGTTCATTTTTCTGAATGGTGCTGTCTTAACAGATTTTAATCCTTTTTGAGATGCCTGGGCTGATCAATCGTTCAAGCCATGATTCAGGAGAGAGACAAAAGGCTGATATTGGCTGACCAGTGTCTGTTACAGCTAATAAAATTAGCTTCTCCCATTTCTGCCTCATCTCACAATTTTAATGGCAGCTTTCATTGTGTTTTTACTATGTTCTGTTATGTAATAAAATGTAGCTAAACAAATCCTTCTTTGAATAATTTTATTTTTACAGTTTTTCTTCACTAAACATTATTCAAGTATGTGTTATGAATTATTAAGGCACTTTAATTAAAATTTAACAATTACTCTGCCAGTTATAAAGATTTTTTAATTAAATTTAACAAATAATTACATGCATAAATTAAATTTATATGTTGTATATCATATATGCATAATGTTGAGATTTTAGTAATATTCATAAAGATAATTAAATTTTATTATTTTCCCACAAAATTCATGCATAGTTTTAATTTTAAAATTTATTTATTTGCCTTTCAAATAAATGTTTGTATGAAGTAGGTTATGGTTTATTTGTGAGGTCATTATATTTTTGGCACTTGGGATCCAAGCAGTCTCTCTCTACCTATAGAGTGTTAATGATTATTTTATATTTGTATAAATCTATTTTGTTGAGAAACAAAGTATCATTTCTCAGTAAAATGAATTTCAAATAACGGCCCTCACTTTTGTGTGGGTGGAATTGGGTGGGGGGGGGGAGGGGGGTATAAAATGAGTTATTGTTTATTTTTCTATATGTAAACATTGTTTTCTCAGATCCTTTAACATTCAAGACTGAGATGAATACTGAACCTGTGCCAGAACCTGATGACAATGTCATCTCTGGAAAAGTAATGACATTTTAACTATTAAATTTAAAAAAATATTTTCTGTATATAACTACATTTGAATGAAGCCCCGGATGATTCCTTCATGATAAATTAAGTTTTAGTTGAACTATGGTCACAGTGTTTATTTATATGAGGTGTTCTTACTTGAATCTAGTCTTGAAATTTCTAAAACATAGATGATATGTGAGAGTTTTAGTGAACATGTTAAAAATTGTATTAATGAATCTTAAGGTAAATTAAGAAAAGTTTATTTAGAACATACACACAATATCTTAAAATGTTATACCTTTGTTTCTTCTGACAGTATGTACAAGTGTCCTTTGACAGCTCAGGTAACCTCAACTCTATAACTAACCTGACCACTGGGGTCACCGTTACTCTCCTCCAGAACATCCTGTACTATCAAGGCTACACGGGTAACAACAGCGGCGGGGTCAACCAGGCATCTGGCGCCTACATCTTCAGGCCCACATCAAACACACCTTCCCAAGTTCCACTGAAAAAATGGGGGGGTATAGTAAGAGTGAGTTTCACAGTTAACACACTTTAAATTTAGGTCTTGAATTGGAAATTAGTTTGTTTGTTTGCAGAGGCGTCACTAGGCTTGGTGTCACTCCTCTGATGGTGCCACCCGGGGCGGCCCCCCCCCCACCGCACCCCCCTAGTGACGCCACTGGTTGTTTGACATAGAGTTTTACACCTGTACATAATTCTATAGTAGAAGCACTAAATCAGTGGTTCCCAACCTTTTTTGGGTGGCGATCCCTTTTTATAAAAGACATGTGACCCGCAACCCCCATGAAATTTAAATAAGTCATTTTGGGTAAAGTTTTTACAAAATAGAGCAAATTTGCCTTATGGCAAATATTTTCAGTCGACAGTTGGCGACCCTCAGAAAACCCGTAGCGACCCCCGAAAATGGAGTCGCAACCAAGAGGTTGGAAACTGCTGCACTAAATGATTATCTGTCTTGCTAAGATACGTCATGTTTTCATGTTTTTATTGTTACAAATATAGTGTAGCTGCCAGGTCACAATTCTTTTCTTGTCTAATTGCCAGGGTGCTGTTGTCCAGGAAGCTTATCAGCAGTTCTCTGACTGGGTCAGTCAGGTGATTCGTGTGTACCAAGATAAGCCATACGTGGAGGTGGAGTGGACGGTTGGACCTATTCCTTTAAAGTAATCTTTTCATATCATTGTTCCCATGTTTTACAAGACATAAGTAATGATACATTCGTTTATTTTTATACATGTTTCCCTGAGAACTGCCAGTATTGTTGGCATGGTACCCATTTTAATTCCTTGCCTTGTTTGTTATTAGTATCAATATTATATTTATGAATATATTCTATACATAAGAATTTTTTAATAGCTAATTATTTACATTATAAATTACATCAAGATTTGTCTTTAAGAATCGCAAATAATAAAAATAATAAATAATAATTTGTACTTTGTTTTTTCAAATAATTGTGTAATTTTTACAATATTACGTATTATAAAAGATTTTATAGTTTTGATAAAAAGTTAATATAAAAAAAACAACAACCCATGTGTTATATCTCTTCCCTATATTTTGACAGTGACAACATAGGAAAGGAAGTTGTCCTGCGGTACTCACTTCCTGGCTGGCAGAATGCAGGTGTATTTTACACTGATGCCAATGGGAGAGAAGTTCTTGAGAGGAAGTAAGTTCTCGTCCTTGAGTTGTCTGTGGCTTCTCATGGGTTATGGCCATTTGTGTTTTCCCTTTGTGTTTTTATATGTATCTGCAGCTAATGTTTGCCGTTAAGTAGAAGCAGTGATTTTAAACTAAGAACACTAGATTTTTAATAATAATAAAATGATAATTTATATAGCGCTGTGTGCCAGCTAGGAGCCGGGCACACAGCGCTTTACATGGAGATAACAATACATATATTAATTTAAAAAACATTCATATCATACTAACTACATAAATGACAAAACTTTATACATAAGCTACGTTAATCATTAAAAGAAATGTTGTTTCATTAATTTTAAAAATACATTTTGAAAAGATGTGTCTTAAGTGCAGTTTTGAAGGACTTAGCTGTGGAAATACTACGGATGTTTAATGGAAGAGACTTATTATTATATTTAACCAGAAAGCAGTGTTAAGTTAATACTGTGATTTTAAACTAGGAACACAAGATATTTAACCAGAAAGCAGGACAGAAATTTGATAAATATGCACTTCTCCAGGCTAAGGTATTTGTACATGCATCTATCTCCAAAGGGGGCGCGGTGGTCTAAGTTGTAGCGCGCTGGACTACCGAACCGCTGCAAGAACTCAAGTCGCGAGTTCGAGCCGTGGAACTAGCAAGGCCCCCGGGGCATTGTGCTAACCACACAACCCCATGCTCGTTAGTGGTCAATGAAACTTGTGAACGCTACTTCACTTGCCCCATAGGCCTTCATGGTCTGAAAGGGATTATTTATTTTATTATTTATATCTTTCTCCAGGCTTAACTACAGACCAACTTGGGACCTCAATCAAACTGAACCAGTGGCTGGCAATTATTACCCAGTCAATGCCTTTATGTCAATCAAGGTAGTTTATTCTTTAAATAACTTGCATTGTTTACACCTGATACTTCTAAGAACACATTAAAGTAAAGTTGTTGTAGTCATTTATTTTTTATGTAGCTGATATAAAAGTGAAAATGAAATGAAATGGGATGCAAGAAAGATCATCTGTAACAGATGAGATAACAGTTCTTCTTTTATTCAAATTATTTATTCAGACCTCAGAGATTGAGAATTTCATTTGTTAATTAAACCTGCCTAATTTTTTTGTTTTTTGTGGGTATTTGTTTCAGAGTGGAGATGGAAAATATCAGATGACAGTTCTTACAGACAGATCTCAAGGTGGGGTCAGCCTCAATGATGGGGATGTGGAACTGATGGTCAGTGTGTTATATGCAGCCTCCATTAATATTGTTCCCATCATAAAAATAACATTCGACCCAACTATAGATGTCTCTCACAGCTACCTTCTTATAATGTATTTCTATTTAATTATTTTTTATTCTTTTAAACAATACATTACTACCTGTTAATATTAAGGCTTTTACTTTCTTGTCATATCAATTTTTGTTTTTTTCTCTACTGCCATCAGGTCCACCGTCGTTTGTTGAATGATGATGGGAAAGGAGTGGGGGAAGCCTTAAATGAACCAGGCGATGACGGGAAGGGCCTTATTGTCAGAGGTGGGCAGAAGTGAATGAGTGAACGTTAAAGAATTATAAAGGAATCTGATAACTGATTATTTATAGAAACAGACCAGCCACGCATTTTAAAATGTGTTAACATTTTTAACACAAACCCACAGCTAATGGTATCCAATGGGAATGTATCAGATTCCAAGTGTGTGTAGCAGAGTTCACTCACTGGTTGACAATAATAATACAAACTTTATTATGCCAGGTACACACTACCTTCTGTTTGACTCAGTACAAAACTCAGCCAGTATTTACAGACCCCTTGCCCAAGAGATCTTCCTCCAACCTCAAGTGACATTCTCTGACCTGAATGTTGACCCCGCCAGCTATGTTCAGAAATTCAGGACTAAGGTGTGTGGTTAAAAAAATATATGTTGTATAACTTGAAAGAAAACTATACTATAGCGCTAAATTATTTGTAAATATGTAGGTGTGCTTTGTCCCCTCTCTGATTTAATTCATTGTTTGGTTTGTGTTGAAAGTGGTCAGGTCTTGCAAACAGCTTACCGAAAAACGTCCATTTGCTAACACTGGATCAGTTCCGCCACAATGGCCCAGTTCCTTCCCCTGCGGGGTCAGTCCCTTACCTCATCAGATTTGAACACTTCTATGAAAATGGAGAGGATCCTGTTTTATCAGCTCCAGTGACCTTTGACATCCAAGTATGTAATGACTTATAATTCTTCACTTGTATTTATTGACCTTTGACATCCAAGTATGTAATGACTTATAATTCTTCACTTGTATTTATTGACCTTTGACATCCAAGTATGTAATGACTTAATTCTTCAGTTGTATTTATTGACCTTTGACATCCAAGTATGTAATGACTTATAATTCTTCACTTGTATTTATTGACCATTTACTATAAAGGTATAACTTCCAATCGCTGTTTTTTTTTTTGTAATCTAAAAACAGGATGCTATATTTGCATTCAATAATCTGTGTTGTTTGTATCTATTGAAGGATATCTTCACCCCGTTCAAACTCACTGATGTTTATGAACTTGCTCTTGGTGCCAACATTCCAATCGAGCAAGTTCAGAGACTTAAATGGAATACCCAAACATCAGAAACAAGTAAGTAACACGAAGCAATCACTTTGATTCTCTTCTGAATGTTACCATGTTTGTTATGATTTTAAACAATTTTGCAATTATCTTCAAAATGTTTCTGTCATTTTACTTTATCCTTGTACTTGACATAAAAAAAAATATTTTTAAATGTGTGATAAAAAAAAAAATTATTCATTTTTTAAATTCTTGGCATACTGTCTCTATCTTAATACAATGAGATAAATAAGTTTGCTACTCTTCACTGGCAATAATTAAAAAAAAAAAACTTTCAGAATTCATGCTACTTGTCCTTTTCTGTTTAAATTTTACATGGTAAGATGGTTGAATTGCATGAAAACCAATGTTTTAATGACTAAGAAATCATTAAATTATTTACTCATTATACGACCAAAATACACTGATTTGCATCATTTTTCTCCCTGCAGGTGCTTACCTACACAAACACCTGTCTGGCACAACAGTTACTCTCAAGCCCATGGAAATAGTAACTCTTCAAGCTAACATTTTTATTTAAGCATGAAGTTGTTTACTTTGTTCTAAAATATTTTTGTGATGGGTAATTGTTTAAAACATTTTATCTTCATTTAAAAAAAATTATTATTGCAGTGTGAGAAACTTGGTTGTACTTTTAATTTTGAATTACTTAAAAATTTGAGTTTTTAAACTCAAAACTATGTGTTTTAGCAAGATTGGAATTTGATACATTTATAATATTTGTACCATTGACCATTTATGGATCAGCTATCCACATTGTGGTGTATCAACTTACCATGAATGTTGAATAATTGGTTTGTGAAGTTCTTTTCATAGTTTGAACTATCAAACTCAGTATAACGTTTGAGTTTGTGTTTAATTGTATTACTGATAACTTTTTCATGACCTGTACTCAACATACATTCCAAGTCTTTCATGGGGAAACATGTAGCCTGCGTGAATCTATATCTCATCAAGATTATTTAGGCAGTAGAAGTTTATCTTACTTTAGCCTGAGTTTTATGGGCAATGTGTTGCTTAAGACTCCATTAATTCTTGGTGTGTTTTGTAATATTTCTGAGATTTAAATATAACTAGAATTTCAAGTGTCAGGGATTTAATTTTCTTAGCCTCGACATACTTGCACTCAGTTACACCCATAAATTTTGTTTATTTTTCGTAGAGCAAAAAAATGTCTAGATGTTTTGAGCTCATACACCATATATTTTTTTTAGAATGAAATATTTTTTAAAATGTTTAAGTTGTAACAGAATGCTGATTGTATTGATCAGGGGAATTAACTTTGTTCCTCTGCTGTAGAGTTGTGTTGGATGCACAAAATAAGTTTATATTTATTTTGAGTAAAATTTACTTTATAAAAAAGTATCTTAATTTACATATTTCTTATTCCTTGTAGTTAGTTTTTCAATGAAATTCAATGTTATTATTTTGGCTAAAAAATTTGAGGACCGCTTCATGGTCTCCAAATTTACATTCAACAGTTAATTTTTTCCTGATGATAAATTCTAATTGTATCCCATCAAGTTTTAATAGCTTCAAGATTTTTGGGACAAATAGTAAATGAGTCATTTATAATAGTCATTACATGTCACTTCTCATTTAAATTTAAAGAATTTAAAAGCCTATTCAAAAAATTTCACAATAAACTTCACTTTTTAACATTTTACAAAAAGTAATGTAGTCTTTGTGCATGTATTTAGCACCAAATTACTTGATATCCACAAGATTGCAATCAAATCTTATTAAAACTATTATCAACCTTTTGATAAAGGTGTTCCCAAATGTTCTTGCACATTATTCTTCATCTCAAACTTGCAACCACCTGTTATTATTTATGTATAATTAATTGGGTTTTTAATTTTAAAGCATTAGATTTGTTAGGAAACTTTGACAGGTTAAGCCAGCTGTCATTTATTTTGGCATTTTGATGAAAAGAACTTGCTGAAAGAATTAAAATGAATATCAACTTTACATACATGACTGTTCATTTTTATTGCACCATGTTTTGTTTGTTCCGTTTCTTTTTATTTCTTTCCTATCCTCACCTTTTCCTTGGGTTTAGATCCTTTCCTTTCCATTCAGCTCTATGCCGTTTTTAGTTTTTACCACATTTTTATTTACCTGCTGTCGTTCCTTTTTGTCTGTCCGCAACATTTCAGATTTTCCAACGTTAAATTAAACCACTTTTAATGGACCTGGACATCTAAACATTTTACCACCGACAGATCTTGGATGACAATGCATTGTGTCCAAATTTCAGATCAATCAAATATATAGTAAATAAATGCATGTTTTAGTTTATTCTGTATATAGCATATGTATCCGTCTGCTGTTGTGTGACACCTGAGTTCATCTCATGACCACATCCCGTGGAATTAAAACGTTCTTGCGGGCGCTTATGAGGTGTTTGGTATAAAAAATAAATAGAGGTAAAAAAAAAAGATTTTTAAAAAATCAGGATTTTATAATTGGACTTAAAAAGAAGAAAAAAAATAAAGGTTAAAAAGAAAAAAAGACTTTTAAAAACCACGTTTTTAAAAGTGCACTAAAAAGAGGAAAATAAATTAAAACTTATAAGTTCAAGTACACTGATTTAATTTGACTAAAAACTTGGGACCGGTGCTTCAAAATCCCATTCTAATGTAGAAACACAACACAAAGATAAGGGTTTTGTATATAAATTAACTGCATAAGTAAAACCTCATAAGCTCCCACCCCCCACGTTTTTAGTCAATTTAAATCACAGTACTTGAACTTACAAGTTTTAATTTATTTTCTTCTTTTCAGTCCACTTACAAAAACGTGGTTTTTAAAAATCCTTGTTTTTTACCTTTATTTACCTTCTTTTTCTGATCAGTTTATTTCCAATTTGTTCAGTTTTTTTCATTTATTTGTTAGGGTGCTTTTGTTCAGAAAGCTTATCATCAGTCATTTGACTAGGTTAGTCAAATACCAGGTAGAGCCATAAGTGAAGGTTTAATTTATCGTGATTCAAACTTTTTCCACTATTCCTATTTTTGTATGAGACCTACGTAATGAAGCATTCATTTCATTTTATTCACAGGATTTTCTAGGAAATGCCACTATTGTTAGCAAGGGGCCCATTTCTATTTTGGGCCTTTTTGTTATAGTATCAATCTTACCACTCTGATTACTGTTTACATGACATAAGGATGTTTAAACTCACTTAAGTCATAATATGCATCAATTTGAATTAGGGCTGTTAACGATGAATTTAAATTTAATAATTAAATTTTGAAAAATAAACAATTAGTTAATCGTTAATTTGGATAACAGCCAAACATTAAAATTTATGCTGTCATAGGTAACTCTTCTTTAACGTTCTTGTTGAAAATCTAAATAACACTGGAATGTCTCCCTTTAAAAAACTACGCTAAAAGACAAGTGTGTTGGCATCATTTGGTTCAAGTGATGAGTGGGTCTAATTGAGAATATAACCAGCCGAGCTGAACAATCATTCACATGGAACTGAGGTAACTGGTATGCACAAAATGGTCTAGGCAACGAATGACTTTATCTGATATTGGTGCTCATTAAGTTTCCACCATTGAAGAGAGTAAATAAATGGATTCAGGAACTTTTCATCTTCCTTTTGTAACGCAGTAATTCATCAGAAGAGCTGTCATTATTTTCTGTCTCTGAGTCAGACTCCATTACTGCCATTAGCTAATACGCTTTTCATTTGGTTTGATAAGAAGGTGAAGTTTTAGAACCATGGTAGGCAAACTTTATCAACATTTTGAACATTCCTGTCAGTTAATAGCTTAAAACCAAAATCCTCGTGTAATTGTCTGGAAATTTGTGATTATTTATCGGTCGCAATTTTTATTTATTTATTTTTTTACTTTTTCACTTCCAATAATTTGTTAGCGATAAGTCGATTAATTGTTAAAAAATATTTAATCGTTACAATTGTTCACGATATATAGAAAAATTAAGTGTTAATTTCTGCAGCCCTTATTTTAATATGTCTTTAAAAAGGCAATTGATAAACAAAATTAATTTTTAAAAATAATTTTTACTTTTTGTAAAGAAAATCCCCGAACCATTTCTTATATTTCTTCAATATATTTTGACAGTACTAACAACGAAAAAGAAGTTGTGTTCGGTACTCACTCCCTTATAAAAATTGAAACTTTTATTTATTTTTTCAGATTCAGTAACCTTTGAAATCCATAGGATGTAATTACTTATTCTTCAGTGGTTAAAATGACTCAAATCTATCGTTGTCGGCACCACACATTTTTGCAGAAATTTTTAAGACCAAAACGCATTGGTTTGTATTCTCTATCTTTCTGAAGGTGCTAACATATAGTAAACACAAACAACAGTCTTGCACAATTTTTACTGGGAGGGGATCCAAATTTGAAAGTCCCCTCCCCTGGCACCTGAGAAGGGTCCCAAATTTTCACCCGAAAATCTTTTTAGATTAAATATTCAGCCACCGACAAGTTTGTTGGGCCCAAAGAGATTAAGCCCCCCACCCCCTGGGCCTCCAAACCACTTCAGATTCCTAGCTGCGCCACGGACAATTACACTCACGCCAATGAAATTAAAAACTCTTCAAGCTAACATTTTTATTTTATCATGCAATTGTTGGCTTTAGTCAAATTTATTTTTGTGACGTGTAGTTGGATACATTTTTTTTTGCTTAAAAAAAAGCAAATTATGGCCTTAAATATTTTGGAGTGTGAGATGCTTGGTTGTGTTTTTTAATTTTCAATAACCCAACAATTTGAGTTTTTAAAAATTAAAAGTATTTTGTTTAGGAACATGTAATGGTAATTTAATTTAAATAATGTGTAATATTTACCATTTATGTATATGTGCATATTCTAGTTGACTAAATTAAAATGAATATGTAATTACAATTTGAACAATTTGAGATACGCAGATGATACGATCCTAATTGCAAAAAGCGAGGAAGAACTACAAAGATTGTTGGACAAAATAATTAAGAAAAGTGCAAACAAAGGCCTAAGTTTGAACAAAAAGAAAACAGAAGTCATGGTATTATCCAAAAGAAAACCAACTCAGAATGTAATTTAGTAGTTAAAGGAGAAACACTAAAACAAATTACCAAATTTACATATCTGGGAGCAATGTTGACGTCAGACGAAAGATGTACAATGGAGATAAAAAGCAAAATAGCAGAAGCAAAAGCAGTATTCAATAAAATTAAGAATCTCATGACCAAGAAATTCATATCAATGGAATTGAGGAAAAGAGTGCTTAAGTGTTACATCGAACCAGTTTTATTTTATGGGTGTGAGGTCTGGACAGTTACAAATGAATTACAGAAGCTTTTGGAAGCCTGTGAAATGTGGTTCTTTAGGCGAATGTTAAAATTATCATGGACAGAGAAGAGATGTAAAACAAAGAAGTTCAGAAAGAAGTAGGCCAAAAAAGAAAAACTATGTCTAACTTTAGAAAGAGACAATCTAATTTTTGCAGACATCATGAGGTAAGGCAAGCTAGAACACACAGTAACAACAGGAAAGATAGAAGGCAAAAGGGATCGAGGCAGACAGAGAGAAAAGATGCTGGACGGGCTAACAAGATGGCATGGGGAATAATCACCAGCGGTGCTGATGGGAAATACCAAAGACAGAGAGCTGTGGAGAAGCATGACCGTCTACGCCTCCAGGCACAGCACCTGATGGATGGATGGAATTGCTTCACGAAAAAAATAGATTGAACCTTTAACTAAATACATAAAACTAGATATTTTGGGCTGGTGCACATTATTATTTAATTATTTTGACAGATTTGATAATAATTATTTAACCAAATTTTGGTTTTTATTCATCAGAGTAATTATCTTTTTCCTTTACTGTAGAGTTGCATTTCTTAATACTAATTACTTTGTTAATTCAAGCCTGTTTTTATTTTGGATAGAAAATGTTGGGATGGTTTCATGTGAATAATATTTATATTTAAGAGTAATTTTTTCTTATTGTTCAAATCTAATTGTATCGAGTCAAGTTGTTAAGGCTACAAGGGTTTTGGGGTGGGATTAATTAAATTGAGAATAGTTATTCAGTCATTATTTATAGTTATCATATGAAGATGCTTGTTCAGTATTCAAATTTTAAAACAATTATAAAAATAAATTACCCATTAACTTCTCTTTTTTAATTTTATAAAAATATGTCATCTTTGTATATTGATTTAGTATCAAGTTACTGTGTTTCCATAAGACTGAATCAAGTTTTTGAAGTATTGATGATCAACCTTTTCAACAAGCTTTGGCAATATCATGTAGTATTTAATATTTTAACCTCAAACTTGTGAGCATATGTTATTTTTTATTTAAAATTAATTTGGTTTAATTTTTAAGGATTAGGCGTAATGGAAGAATTACAGGTATTGCAGTACTTTTTTTTTGCTCGGCAAACTGTAATTTATTCTATGTATGCACTTTTCTATAAAATACTTCTTCACAAAATTTAAATAATTAAATAAAATAACACGACATTTTATTACATTGTTTGAAAAACAACAAGCATCTATTAATTTGATGCACATTAGAGATAAAAAAAAGTACCTAACAGCAAAATTTAAAATTTCACGGCAGAAAACCACCCCTCACCCCCCCCCCCCTAGTATAGCAAATATGCATCTACGTAATTAAAAGCAATAATTTCATATACTTATGTCATAAAATAATAAAGCTAAACCAAAATACTTTTAACAGGTTCTTTTTAATATGTTTGTGTTGTATAAACTTTTCAAATCCATGACGATTTTTTGATGCATGAAAGCTGTAAAATTATTTATATTTACATTGCCCTTTCATCATAATACTTTGTTTCTTTTATGAACTACAGTAAAGAAATGTTTATAGATTTAAAGAAAAGATAGCTATAAATCCTAGTAGTTTTTAAAATTGTAGTTTTAAAAATTACATCTTCAGGTAACTAAAAATATATAAAGTACAAAGCAAGTAAGATGCATAGTGCTGCCAGTGTCCTATTGTCTAGGTAATTGTTTAAAAATGTGTTCACATTATCTTGACAAATCTGGATTAGTGATATCTGTTGTTCTATTTATATCTTAAAGATTGTGGGATTTTATAAATGCAAAACATTGTTTTGTCTACTGATTCTTCTGAATATATTAAAACAATAACAACTTATATTGCACACTTTTTTTGATCAGTCTATCAATTAGTGACAGGTCAGACATAAGCCACTAAAGGTCTCTGTTGTTTGGTATGTCTCTTTATTGAAGCCTGCCAGCCGTGTGTCTCCAAAGTCTCGTCAAGATCATTTAATACTCTGCCAATTTCAGTGCTATAAGACCTAATGCTGTCCATTCCGTGGCTGTGAGTCTTTTGGTGGTCATCAAATTGCTTGGTGATGTTGAGATTCGTTAAATGGCTGGGAGGTTGTTCTTCCCTTAGATGCTCATCTTTGACTAAATGTTCATCTTTGTCTAAATGTTCATCTTTGATTGTTGTAACATCTGCCGATGTCACTAGAACCCCTGTCAGGGGCTCTATCACTGAAGTCGTTTTTTTCGTCGATTTATCTTTAATGTATCCATGTTGGCTTGTGATTTTACCTTGAATTACATCTATAATTGAACTCAGTGCAAAAGAATCTGTGTCAGGTTTGTTAATAAGCACACTACTAACTCTGTCTTCTTTATCTTGGGAATCAAGCGAAATTCCATCGGTCTTATTTCCATTGACATAAATTGTAGTTTTTGCTTTATGCTTTTGATCCCGTGGTGCTGGTACTGGTGTACTCCCATTTGATGTGGACATTAGTCTGATTTCTTTAGAAGAGTTTTGATGGGGATAAGAAGCATTTTCAAGCTGTGAGCGAGGTGTCTGATCTCTTTGAGATGAACTGCCTGAAGATGACATTTTACTCTGTCCCATAGAGTCCAAAGATGTTCTTTCAGTAGCCTGTGGGTTGAATTGATTTTGTTGTGAAGACGGTGGCAAGTGGTTTTCTCTGTTTGCTATTGAATAGCTGCTGGAGTTTTGCTGAATAGCTGTCACGGCTAAAACTTGTTTTTGTTGTTGGTTGGGATCTACCATAAATGCAGGTAATGGTGGAGCTTGTGGGACTCTTTGGAGGGCTGGTGGAGTCCTTTGCCCATCCGGTGTGCCTCGTCTTCTGATGTTGTGCATGCGTTGGAAATTGGAATTCTGATTATTGAATGTGCCTACATCTGCGTTTGAATCGCGTGTTGATGAGTCGGGATGAACCCTTCCATCGTTCACGTTTTTCTGGATATTGGAAACATTTCTGTTCTCTTGTAGAGTATCATAATCTGGAGTGGGGGTGCTTGGTTTGCTGTTGTTATTCTGATACACTTGATGCCCATCTTTATGATTGATTTGAGCCTTTGACCCCTGGGGATTAAGGATTTCTTGGTTTAACCAACGTAGATATCCCAACTCATCATGCTCAGGGGCACTCAATGCTCTCGGAGTATAGACCTTGAAATTTTTGGAATCACTAACTGAAAAATGTCCTTTGCCTCTGTTTCCTGTTGTCTTATTGATTCCACCTTTGACACTAGAATTGTATGTGTTTACTTCATTCCAGTAATTTTCAGTCTGTGGATCCTCATCTCGAAAGTCAACACTTACACCACTGTCAAAACGCCCAATTTTGTCATCCTTTCTATAACCAACGCCCTTTCTATAACCAACGCCCTTTCTCTTCTCCTGCACTCTCTGTCCTCCATCATTGTCATCTTGAGCTGAATTTGCTGCTAACTTTCCTTGCCGCAGTATCCAATTCATCTCCTCAGTTATGTCATCAAAACCTTCATTATGTTTTCTATTTTGACTTTGAGACTCACTAATGTCACTGGAAAAAGATATTCGTTTTTCTAGATGTTTTGTTCTGTCTCTAGGTGGGTAAGGGTCTCGAGGGTAAGTGGGACCTCTTGGTGTTTCTTTGGACCTAATGTTTTCTGGGTCTTGTGATGAATTATCAGTTATAGATTTGTTGTTGTTGGAAGGTGTTGGGGGGTGGACCTCTATTTGTACCACGTGGCTGAAGTGACTTGAGGATGTGTGTCTGGGGAAGTATAATGCTGGATCCGAATCTGTTTTGTCATCCTGCATTATATTTAAAGAAAAATAAATTCAATTAAAATTAAATGCCAAGAACATAAACCAACGAGATAAATGGAACAGGAAATATGACAACCCGAAAATTTGATGGTATAACAATGCCACTGTTAGGTCTTTAATTGCATAGTGGGGTGTGTAAGAAATTTGTCGTCACATCAAAAGGTGCTACTTTAAATAAAAGTTCCACTTAAATATTTGATTGCTTTCAATAATGACGTTTTCAATGGCTTCACACGTGTTACGAAATTTGAGCGCAGACTTACACTAAAGCCATATTTAAATGAAACAAATTGTAATTTGCTACACGCATATTTTCAATTAGAAAATCAGACTTTTAGGGAGATGTGTCAAAGCTTTCTGACGTCATGCTGGAGAAAAGGGAGGGCGTCGAAGTTTTTGTGACAAAGTGTGACAAAGGGGTAGAGAGTTGTATATCGTCTATAACGTGCCGTTATTTATGGACGGCCCCTAAATGAAATAGTTATGAAATAATAATATTGTTGCCATAATACATACAAGTTCTTGTATTAATGGCTTCCATCCATTTTGTTCATTGACACTTTGAGGATCAGGAAAGTCTTCAATCTTTTCCAGAGGTGTGCCTGAAATTATTCCATAATCTTTTAAAGTTATGTTATTTTCCTTTTAGTATCAATAAATTACAATATTTCCTTAAAAATAGTGAAAAGTTAATACAGGTTTTAAAAATTTCGCAACTTAGTTGTCTTAACTTAAAAAAAAAAATCATTTCCTTGAGTTTGATTGCTTGTTATAGATTCTACTTGTCTTACTGTGAATTGGTCCAAAGTGCTGGTCATAAATAAATTCAGTAAGGGCCCTTGCTGGATGGTTGGACTTCAAGTCAGCCTGTAGATGTAGAGTTAAAAAATTCAGGTATATTATTGTAAGGTAACTCACCTTATACCATGTTTAACAATATATTGTGGATAAAATATAAAATTTGAAATAGGAAAAAATGAAAAGGATAATTTGGTTCTGAAATGAAATCAACTCTGACACTCTTATCTTATTATTAATCTGCAAGTAAATTAGCACAAATGTAAACAAACAGTAATGTTCCATAATTCAATTACACTGAACTTATTTGCACATTTGTCTACCTTTATCTTTCGTAGCAGTGAATCTACCTAAAAATAGAAGGAAATTTAGTTGTATAAGAATTATTTATGACAATGCTAAATATACTCATACACTTTCAAAAAATCTCTTTTGTAACCCCTATTCACTTTTTCTCATAATGAATTTCCACAGAAAAGAATAATAAACTGACCATTCGTAGGTATGTTCATTTATACAAAAAATCCCTTTTTAATGTTTTCCACAATAGAATAATAAAAAGAAATATA
The DNA here is from genome assembly GCA_002072015.1 of Radix auricularia. Taxonomy (NCBI): domain Eukaryota; kingdom Metazoa; phylum Mollusca; class Gastropoda; family Lymnaeidae; genus Radix; species Radix auricularia. Next base: position 53,479 of record MUZC01004782.1, read on the forward strand.
TATGCCCCTTTTTTACACAACTTACATCAATGTAACGCAGCTTCCACTCAGAAATTTCCTTTTTTAAGTCATCATATTCTAGACCCACTCCTTGTGCACCCTAAAAAACAAGGATTAAATATCTCAATAATAAATCACAGAAGTCTAAAAGCTAAATGACAAATGAACAGGGCCGGACATCATCTAAAGTTAAAATACATACACTTATACTTAATACATTATTTGAAAATTAGTAAAATTCAATCTATATATTAACAAAGGTTTTTATGCTTACAGTCCTGAATGAAATATTTAAACAATCAATGAATTTTATATCCACTTTGATTTACTAAACTATATTTTACAAGGTAATATCGTATGATAAAAACTTTTAAATGGCAATTAACCTCTGATATTCGATTCCAGTCCAAGCCTGCTTCTTCCATTTCATACTGTAGGTAGACTCTCATGTTAGCAGATTTGCATTGGTTAAGAAGGGAGTTTAATAAACGTAAACAGCTGACCTGTGGGATAATAATAACTTCAAATTAAATGACACAATTTGATTCCAACCAATTTATTCTGATCTTAAAGTACCTTGATCAATGCTCTCATAATTATTGTTCCTTATCATCATGCTAAAAATTATTATCAATTTATAATCTTGCTGTATTTATGACTTAATCATTATTATTTTTTTCATTAGGCTAAGGACTCTTGGATATAAAATAAACCTCAAAATCAAAGTATTCAAGCAGAATTATGGATCTGCAATAGTTGAGTACCTGAAATAGGACATGGGAAATGTGAAAACCTAATAGTTGAGTACCTGAAATAGTATGTGGGAAACACCTAATAGTTGAGTACCTGAAATAGTACCTGAAATAGTACGTGGGAAACATCTAATAGCTGAGTAGCTGAAATAGTACATGGGAAACACCTAATAGTTGAGTACCTGAAATAGTACGTGGGAAACACCTAATAGCTGAGTACCTGAAATAGTAGGCCTACTTGGGAAACATCTAATAGTTGAGTACCTGAAATAGTACGTGGGAAACACCTAATAGCTGAGTACCTGAAATAGTACATGGGAAACATTTAATAGTTGAGTACCTGAAACAGTACATGAGAAACACCTAAAAGTTGAGTACCTGAAATAGTATGTGGGAAACCTCTAATAGATGAGTACCTGAAATAGTACATGGGAAACACCTAATAGCTGAGTACCTGAAATAGTACATGGGAAACACCTCGTGTGTACATCATGTTGATGAGCATCTTGAAGCGTGTACCCTCGGCATATTGAATTCTCATTGATGTAAAAGCATCCAGGACTTTGTCTACTGACGACGGTCCGGTGAGAAGTAATGTCAATATCTGAATAATGGAATTCAAATTAACATATTTAAATGCTTCACTCTTAAAATCTTTTTATAAATATCCAATTACATCCTCATAAATCTATAGCTCCAACTTTCTTAAGAAATAATTAATGTGTCAAGATATTAGTTTATCTTTCTATAACAGATCTAAAGGAACATGACTAAAACAATTAATAAAAACCTGAATGAGTATTTAAACGCAATTTCCAACAAAGAATTTCCTTTTTTAAAACAAAATTCAATGGAAATCATAATAGATTACATTACAAGTCATTTAAAATCAGTAATTCTGCAACTGGAGAAATATGACGTCATATTCCCTAATGCTACATCAAACCAAACTTTTTTCCCATTCACATCTTTGGGACCTCCTTAACATATTTGCAAAAGAATCGAACGGTTTAGGAGGAGTTGCTGTTCAAAGCTCGAACAGACTTGCCAGACATTTCAAATATATAAACGCAATTTTTCCCAAGGGAAATCGTATTAAAAAAGGAGATTTTTTATTTTGCTCAATCAGTTATCCAGGACTCTAACAGAGTATCAAAGATTTTGTGGAAAAACAGCACATAAACAATCACAACAGTAAGAACTGCCAAATCTAATACCAAAAAAAAAA
>MUZC01004782.1:60349-72491 GCA_002072015.1 Radix auricularia
ATTTAACTAATGGTGTTACTCTTGTCAGTTTTGAATATTCTCCAGTAATGAATCTGGCAGCTCTTTTTTGGATTTGTTCTAACTTATCAATATTTTCTTTGGTGGATGGGTCCCATACAGAAGATGCATATTCTAGTATAGGTCTCACCAGGGTGAGGTAGCATTTTAGTTTTATATCTATGTTACATTTGTAAAAGTTTCTTTTTATAAAGCCTAAGGTTTTGTTTAATTTTTTTTTGGTTGCTTACAATTTATTTAATGATTTTTTAAATGACTTTAAGCATGTTACGACATTGGAGTACGGACTTAAAGACAAAATACATATTTAAATGACAAACATGTAATTTGCAACATGATAATTTTTTTTAAAAAAAGGCTTTAGGAGAGAGGTCAAAGATTTGTGACGTCAGATTGGGGGGGGGAGTCTAAGTTTTTGTGGCAAAGAGTGACGAAGTGGGAGGGGGGAGGGGTATTAAAAATCTGCAATTATCTCGTAATATCATCTATTTACCGCCCCTAAAATAAAGACTTGAAAATTGATTGAACTTCCTGTACCCTAACCGAGTCGATGAGTGTTGAAACATGTTATTATTGTATGACATTGTGACCGTTATATGAAGAAAGAATCCAGTCTTAGCTAAACAATATTTGACGCTCTTCGTCTTCATGAAGTATAGAATATTGTATTATTTAATTCTCAATTAATGCTCTGTTTCATAAAGATTTTTGCCCTGCTATTATACTAATACATTAGTGATGACTATAAATAAATATAGCCTAGATTAGTTACCAATATATATAAGAATCTATTCGAGATTAACATGTATATTATTGATGATATAATTACCATGTTTTTCTTATACTCTTCCATACGTAGCGTTCCTCTTGGCGTTGATCTGTGGTAAGCCCCGATGGGGTTCGAAGACAAAACCTGGAGATTTTTAAGTAGACACAGAAGTAGACGCAGTCCATTGTTTGGAGCTTGAACAAATTCTTCCACAAAGCTGCAGATATATAAAAGTTAAATTCTTTGGAGAATTTTACAAGTCCGTACAGAGTAATCTGACGACAAGTTAAAGATGTTATTAATAGTATAAGTCTCGAGATGGTTGCTATTTAATGCATATAAGATTAACTTTCGGTAAAGACATCTCCAGATTTTAGCATTGTGGATTTTTATCAATTGTTGAAGAAGGTGTCTCCTCTTTGCAGTTTGCCAGAAGACAAGGAGGCGCAGAGTGTTGTATGAGACTGAGAGAATAAGTTTGACCTGGAAAGAGGTCCGTGCAAATAGGAAGTCTTGGACAGAGCCCCTGTGTTTTATAAAGAATGTAAAGGGGAAATGATAATGATGATGAAATAATGCGGATATTGAAGTTATCTGGCGAAAACAAAGACGAAGCCATGATTGGCAATGCAGGCTTATATGCAAGAACAAAAACCGGAGCATCTAGTTCCTGATAAGTAGTTAGGACAATTGGTGACTGAAAAACTTTGTAAAGAAGTCAGTTGAGGTGACAAAATTTGACACATTATGCTTTCCCAACCTCCTGTCACTAATATCAGATGAGCAGCCCAACAAAAGAACCATCTTCATGGACGTATTTATAAAACCTAAATTTTTTACAGGATCAGAAGATTGATCGTGAGCCCTTTATGGTCAGATGAAGATGAAGAAGAAGAAGAACAAGACAACAATAAAATTTGGGTTCGTAACAAATAGGCGAAGATCAGAAGACAGAGCCGATCTATCTTTGTAAATCTATGAGAATATCACAGTGAGCCCTATTAAATTAATAGAAAAGTTAAAACCACAGCGGCTGCAGGGAGTTTCTAAGTTTTGGTTGTGAAGAACTCTTTACAACACAAATTGTCAACATGAAAGAGTTCGCATTTTAAAATTGTGCAACAATGTAAACCTTTCAAAAAATTGTAGGCCTATTAGTTTATGTTAAAAAATGAACATAAATTATACATTCGTCTAGATTAATAATTGATGCTTTAAAAATGTATGCATAAAATTAAAAGTCAATAATTCTTTAATCCCCACATATCTTATCTTATAATAATATTTCAGGGACACGTAAAACAATTAAAATAATACCCCCCACCCCCAAAAAAAAAATAAAAATAAATAAATAAATAAACAAAGAAAACAACATAGAACGAAATAGAGGACTTGGAATTTTATTCACGAGTCTTGCTACGGTCTTTGTTATAACGATCCTGCAAAGTACAAATAAGTATCTATCAAACTATGTATTACATCAAATTAGCTTTAAGATCACATTTCTTACTTTTTCTCGTGCTCAAAATTAGGTCATCAAGTCTTCAAGGATAATAGTTAGCCCTACTTTTTTGGATCCACTCTCAATCTTTACGGCCTTAAACCTTTAAAACCCTCCTAACCCAAAGTCATCCTGAGTTAAAACAAAGGTCATGATACCACTGTCAATTTTAACCTTGGACCATGTTAAAGACTTTGTACAGTAAACATAATTTTAGCTGTCAAATTTATATATATACATATTTATATATTTATTTATATTTAAGTGCAAAGCTTTTAAGACAAATCGTATGTATATAGTAGTAAGTACACCTTAGGGGTGTACCGAATTTCGGCAAAAGGAAATTTTGCCGTTAAAGATTGCCTATACTTCGTCCGTAAAAACAACCTATAAGAATTGCTTATTTAAATGTCTACCCGAATCTCTAAAAGACTTCAAATTACCCCTCTCAGGGTGTACAACCCGACGTTAAAAACTTGCTGTCACAGTAACCTCTATTTTTCTTCCAATTGATATGTGTGGACAACATATTAAAGTATTTGCGCCATACTTTGTTTTCGGTGGAAATTCTCCCAGTCGTTTTATTAACACGTAAATACCATCGGTAGGATAATGGAAAGCGACAAGATGACGCATGCGTTCAATCATTCATGGGCGTTTCGATTCGTCGAACAAGTGAGAGCAGGTCGCCGGCGATCTATTTCCTCATTGGGACCAGCTGTCGGTGAGTCGACCAGGAACCGGATTTTACTCTGTAGCACATGCATTTACTTTACATTGACAATAATGTATTATAGCTCGCTACATACATCCACGGCTAGAGAGTAAAAAGTACAACAAAAACACACTTCAGGTGGTAATTAGGAAAGCATGTCTGGAATGCGAAAAGTCGTTTATTCACTACTGATATAACAAAGTGGATGGATGTTTGGAAAGAAAACCATGGATTGAAAGAGGTTCTGCTTAATTTTCCTCTGAATAAAAATGACAGTCAAACAATATCTAAGATATAACACACAAAAAACAAGCAAAAAATATTAAAAAATAAACAAACTAGATACACGGAACATCCGTTTTAACAAAGTCCACAAATAAAACATTGTAATCAAAACATAATAGATTTCCTAATGAAATTTATTCAAAAGACACCAAAAACATGGATCTAACATGAGATCGAATCTCCCATCATCATCAATTTATCGTTAAGTTCCATGTGGGACACAGACACAGTGCCTCAATCAAACTCTTCACCTTTTCACGGTCTCTGGCCAGTTGTTCCCAGCTCTTGCCAGGTCTTTCCTGCTTTCTCTTCCTCATCTAACGCAGAACGTGTCGCTATATATTCATGGTATTCCTTGTCGCAGTTGGCTTTTTGTGTTCCATACTAGTGCTTGTTGTCCTTTTGTTAAATTTGTTGTCTTTCCTTTAGGGTGTTGTAATTTTCCATCTACATTTTTTTCTAGAATTTGTTTTTTTTCGATAGTTTATAGTTGACACACCTACCATAGCATAGTGTTTTCAATCTTGTCTAACCATTTTATTTACCATATTTGTCTGGCATCTGTTGATAAAGTTCTATTTTCTGTTAGTGCTACGTTTTGTTGTTCTCAATGAAATAAATAAAAATTAAATTGGAATAGTAACAACAAACAACCAAAAGAACAAATATTAACTTAAGTGAAGGGCCAGAGTTCCATCGGTTCAAATGTCTTCGTCTCCAATCAAAACACAAATTGTTAATGTAAACCATAAACTTATTAACTCAAGCAACACCCCGCACCCTTCTAAGACTTAATATGCCATTACAATTTAATGAAATATTTTTGAGGATTTAGAAATAGAAATGGTGAAGGCCCCACTATTACACTTGTTTTACAGTAATACTTTGGAATGATGTCATGTTCGATTTTCCCCATGAACTCACATCGATATTGATTCGTTGGCGGTCTGTGAATTTATTGATGGGTCGCAGTTAGTACACAGGACATAAGCCTGATCGAACGCTGCTCGGCTTGTTCTTAAAAATTGATGGGTCGCAGTTAGTACACAGGACATAAGCCTGATCGAACGCTGCTTGGCTTGTTCTTAAAAATTGATGGGTCGCAGTTAGTACACAGGACATAAGCCTGATCGGCAGTTAGTACACAGGACATAAGCCTGATCGAACGCGCTTGGCTAGTTCTTAAAAATTCCATTATATTTCCAGTGTGTTGAAACCCAGATTTCTATTTTAACATAACAAACTGACGTTGACAGTCGTTGAAAAAAAATATAAAAGTAATGCAAACACATTTATATAATTTTTTAAATAATATAACATATCGCTTCGTTGGCAGTAAAAAGAGAATGGCAAATTTTACCGCTCCAATTACTTTCCACAGTGTTGCTCAACTGTTAATGAGCGATTCAAGGTTGTTGTTTTTTTGTTTTTTTTTTGGCGGGAGGGGGTAGGATCTATGTTTGTCGGGCAACGTGAAAACATATGACTGATAATACTGATATGAATGATGATACAAATCAACAGTGGCGTAGCAAGGAATTGTTAGGGGTTTGGGGGCACGGGGGGGGGTCTTTACCTCTTTGGGGGCCAAACATATATGGCTGTAGGTAATATTTAATGTGAAACAATCAGATAATTATTTTGGGGGCCCCCCTCAAGTGTGGGCCCGGGGGACTATCGAATGTCGTCCGCCCTCACCCTCCCATAGCTACCCCACTGAAATTCAACCACTTAAGAATAATAACCGGTCAACTTCCTCAAGCAGAAGTGTGTTGTGACTTAAACGAGTAAATATGATGGCCCTGTAATCTGGGATTCATTGGTGTTCATCAAGATTTAATGGAGTGAAATATTGTAATACGTTATTCAAGAGGAAGGGGGGAACGATTGTATAAAATTTATAATATACTAAGCCACAAAAGAAACAAAAAGAAAAAAATGAAAAGCGTTCTAGTCAGGTTTCGAGTGAGATTGTAAACATTTAAATTAAAAAAATATTTTCAATAATTAAATATACTTTTCATATCAAGATTTTGCCTTCGAATAGGTCTGGGTCAAGAGGTATGAGCCCCGGTTGTTGAGAAAAACTGCTCTAACGTGGAGACTACTCTTCCCGCCCCTCCGTCCTGATTACATCCTTCATTTCGACCATGAATTAAGTAATTAGACTCGACATATCGTGAACTTTGACATTTAACCTTAACCTTGTCCCGGATCAGGATTATGTTGTGATCAATGAGATCGTAAAAAATGGGATTAACATTTTTCAAAAGGTAAAATTAAGATCAGCGGAAATCGTCGACCTTAAAGCGTAATGTTATATTAAGGAGGAAATCGGTTAAGGTGAGCTTGGGGGGTCCAATGGGCAATAATGGATTTATCATGTTGTCTATATTTATGTGCTTCTTGAAGCGGAACGGGGGGGGAGGGAGGTGGGTTACCAGTCTCTGCTGAACAATTATATGTTGTTAAACAATTGATGACTTGAGTCAGATTTATTGCTATGTTGTTTAAACTAATTACTGAAGTTACACCAGAGGCGTCACTAGGTTGGGTGTCACCCGGGGCGGTAGCTCATGTTGTCACCCCCTCACGACTTGCTGCATAGAACTACTCCTTTTCTTCCAGTGCCAAGTAACGGGAGATTACAGAGTTTCATAAATACAGTAAGTAATCTTCCATCAAGAAATGATGGTTTCATAAATACTGTGAGTAATCTCCCATCAAGAAATGATGGTTTCATAAATACTGTGAGTAATCTCCCATCAAGAAATGATGGTTTCATAAATACTGTGAGTAATCTCCCATCAAGAAATGATGGTTTCATAAATACTGTNTACTGTTACCCTTGAAAATTTTGAATATTCACCAGTGATGAATATAGACAATTCCTCTGTTGATAAATTATATCCCTACCAATATGTTTTGCAGTGTTAAAAAATTATGAGTAGTTATTTTCTGTAGTATAAACTTCACTCGGTGAAAGTGGCATACTTATGTTAGTTGATGGACAACAAAAACCTATCTAATCTCCTTGAAATAAAACAAGGTATTCGATGGTTCCTGTAAGGATTTGTTTCCAAATAATTTATTCAGCATCAAAAAGCATCATTACTCGTTGGTCACGATGGCAACCAAAATACCCCCCCCCACTTAAATCACCACCATTAAAACACAATCATCCTTTGAACATAAGTCCCCTCCCTCCACCCCGGGCAACCCCCCTCCCCGACGCTATAACCGGGACAATTAGATATGAATGAACAAGTACCAGGGAGCATATGAGCGGTCCCTGAAGGTTTCTCGCCCCAGTGACCCTGGCGGAGCTCACTTCCTCCCAGACAGGACACGGAGTTAAAACTCCTGCTAAAGTCATCGTAAGCGGCGCATACCCCGCTTTCATCACACGCGATCAAGGTCGTTTGAATTCCAACTAATTACCGACTTTTGCCGCATGTCGTTTGGATTTTTAAAGAAAACTGTTTTATTTCACAAATTTTTGGTTTTGTTTTTGGTTAGTTCTCTTTTGTTTTTGTTTTCCCAATCTAGAACTGACCTCGTGAATACGAAATTTCTCTTGAGTAATTGATGGCGCCGAGCTTCAAGTGGAACTTACCGGGGCCTGCTAGCAGGGTGTAATTACAGCTTTCTCTTGTTAGAAGCTCTGACAGTTGCGCATTTAAAAGAAACCATGGGAGACGCGATATTAGGATTACCGCCCAAGTTGGGCTATTATTTTGAATATAATTTTGTTATCTAGTTCCTAAAGGTCTATTAAAAAAAAATCATGTTAAGCCTGGTCCCTTTTGGAACTCAGGACGTGTTAGCGCATTTTCGTATTATGTATCAGTACTTATGTTAGATATCAGCATTATGTTGTTATCAGTAATTGTGTTTAGATTTTATACATATTTTTATGAATTTTCTTGTGTAATGAATATACCTGACATTTTTTATTTATTTAAAAGTCATTTCTATACATTTAAAAAAAAAATATTTTCTCTTTAACCTAACTACAAGTCACCACAAATGATGAAGTAAAACTCTCTAAACTTTTACACATATTTTAATGACGTCAACTAAAAAAAACACTAATTAATTCTTTTGCACGATTTCACACCACTCTTGAATGCTTGAAAAACTATGTATTCGACTTCCGGCAATGGCGCCCGTTCCTTGTGCCAGTGTTAACTCTCGATTCGCAAAGTTTTTTGGTAGTTTTAACGGGGTTTTTTAACGGATCGAGTAACTGAGTGTTGATGCACCAATGGCAGGTCAGGACATACAAAAAACATATATACATCATGGGTCTAGGACTTATGGATCCTGTGATCATGGTGATGACAGACAGACGGACAAAACGGGGGCAATAGCGATTTCGACATCTCGAAAATGCGCTAAAAATGATAGTTTCATAAATTTTGTAAGCTTCTCGGCCAACCTGACGTAGGACAGCTTCAGGTCCAGTTTGAGCTTCCTGATGAAATAAGATAAGGGACTGATTGAGTCCAGTGACCGCTGGCTATCGTGTCCCGTGGAGGTGGTCTGTCTGCGGTCCGGGCTTAGTGTCCTCGAGCGCCTCTCGTCCCTCCGGTCAGATGTGGCGGTCACTCTGAGCTGACCAGTATCCTGGACGTAACGGCGCAGGTAGGCGATGTAGTGGCTCGTGGTGTAGGTGGGTGTGCGATGTTGCTGGGGAAGGTAAAAGTAAAAGTTACAAACTGTACAATCCATTTCTCATTGCTACTGAGCGGATCTGGATGTTTTTTTTTTTTTTTTTTTAAAAATCCCTTCTATTAACTTCCCCGTCTTGTCGTCATCTCTCTCAGTCTGTAAATGTTTATGCTAGTATGTCACACGGTGCGTATTATAGAATAATCAATACTTTCATTTATGTCCTATATATAAGAGATGTATAGTCAAAAACCTTTTTTTTACGGATTTTATAAATTATTTGATAAATTGCTATTATGCATCATCGTCTCAGGTTATCCTTTAAATCATTGAACCAACGAAAGAAGTTGTCAAGACTTCATAGATCCAAATGTTAACATCGTGAAAATAGAGCTTAAATTTAAGGTTCGTGTGTTTAGTAGAATTGGTTTGTTTATGCCTTGTAATACACTTTAAAAAATAATTAATAAATGCCTTTTTTTTTAAAGTTCCATTTTTAAATAAAAATCAATACAAGTGAAGTTTTTTTAAAAAAAATGTAGGCTAAATTTTAAAAAAAATTGTAAAAATAAAAAATAAAATAAAACCAACCGCATTGATTAGATTTAAAATTTAACCATAATGAAAGGTTTATTATTGTAGTATTATTAAAACACCTTAAATCCTGAATAATTTTGAGGCATAAGTAAAAAAAAAAAGTGCTTGTTATCAATACATTTTTTTAATGGGTAGCAGTCTTATTTTTTTTTTTTTTTAAGAATTTAAAAATAAAAAATTGTTATTCATTTTAATGCGAAATATCAATGAAAATCAAACAAAAATTATCTATAAAATATTCACATTGTGATTAATCCGTTTTCTTTTCACAAAAAATTACGAACTAAAATATCTCGTTCTTTTTTTCTGCCATATCCTCATTTTGTTCTAAATCTGTATGATTGTAATTGTGCTCATATTTAGTGATAACTGAAACAACCCTTTGGGAATTTGACACACATTTTACTTAAATTAATGATTAATGAAGGGTAAGCGTTTAAATCTATGCGATTTGCGAATGTTAGATTTCACCTCAGATTAGCTTTAGAGTATTTTCTATTCAGAATTGAACCTTTGAGATCAAAGATTTAAGCGTTATAGTTTTATGTAAGATATGCCCTTCATATCTTACTGAACTTTTGTCAGTCTACTCACCAAGTCGTCAGCTACGCTCCTCTGCAGATACACGCATTCTCTGTGTTCCTAAGATAAGAACTAAATCTTTTGGCGAAAGGTCATTCTCCTTTTGTGCAGCCAAACAATGGAATTCTCTTCCATTACACATTCGTAGCATTTCAACTGCTAAGTCATTTAAGACTGCACTTAAGACACATCTCTTTAAAATTTATTTTCAAAAATAATAAAACCACATTTCTGTAATTGATTAGCATAGCTGATGTATTGAGTATACCGTATTGTTATTTATGTAGTTAATATGCTATGAATGTTTCTTTTTATTTATATATGTATTTTTGTTTCCATGTAAAGCGCTGTGAGCCTGGCTCATTGCTGGGATACAGCGCTATATAAATCATCATTTTATTATTATTATTATTATTATGTAGATATGGTAAACTGGTTCTATATAGCCATGTAGTAAAAATTTAATATTTTATTGACAAGCATAGGCTACCTGATGATTATATGTATTGACAATCTTACCAGATTTTAAAATGTTGATACAACTTATTTTTGAAATCAAGTTCATTTTACAGGTAATGCTATTGGCAGATTACAAATTTGACATTAAATCTGATAAAGGAAAAGACAATGTTGCTGCAGACATTCTAAGCAGAATGACAAGAAATTCTAAAATTCATAAAATTCTGTAAATTCATAAGAAAGAAAAACAAACTGTCTTAATGTAAATATTTACAAAAGAAATGATCAGCAACATTTTAAAAAAAAATCTATTACATAAAATATTTAATTTTATGTATTATGATTGTTACAAGTCATTTGAATTGCACAAAATTACAGGTGTGTTAAAATTTCAGTTTCATTCTATTTTTAATACAGACTGTTGAAGTTCTGCAGATTTTTCTTTCTTGATTTCTATGTCTAGATATTTTATGCAAATCGGGAATGGTTCATTTACAATGAATATTTTAATTAAAATTATTTTTGTTGTGTTATAACCAAAACGGTATCAGGTTAAATTTTTTTTTAATTGAAAAAGGGGAGTGAATGTCACGTGAGAAAAATGAGTGGTTGAAAGGAGATCACGTGACTAAAAAAAAGATATAGTTCAGGATGCATTAGTAGTTGATTCGAGGGTGTCGGTTGAGAGAAGTGAGGCACTAGAGAAGTTTTGAGTTGTGTCGCTGACAAGTTCTAATTTGTAGAAAGTGTACATACGTCTAGTTGCTGCATTACATTTATTTGTGTTTACCGAGGACTTCAATATTATTATTGTGAGTAAGAGATTGTTGTTAATGAACTCCCACAAGAGAAAACGGGGTATAACCAACCACGTTACACCAATCCTGATCTGGTTTCTGTCTCTGCTTTTTGTGTTACGTTAACTTCGATAAAGAAGTTTTCAATTTACTTTAAAGGTTATGAGGGGCTATCTTTACGATCCTTAACTCTTCAATGTTAAGTTTACAGAATAGAACATATTAAAACACAAACTAGATCTCAAAGAATGTTTGCCCATTTTTACCTCATTGTACATAATTTTCCAGCGTTCCTCAATCGCCGTCAAAGAACCCGTTGCTTCCGTATCATATCCGCCATACATTGTATGTCTTTATCTCTCTGTGGAAATTAAAGTAATGTTATTAAGAAAGAAACCAAAGAAAACAAAAGAAACGAAAACACGACGTAATTAAAAACAAACAGAAGCCTAAGAAATTCCTCTCTCTCTATATATATATTAAATAGGCCAAAATACGTCATGAACGAGGACGTATTTAGATCGATTCTCAAAGACTTCCCGATAAACGCATACTTTAAAAGAAAGTCATCCACAACCTTAAGCATTCTGAGAACCGTTGGTCGCTATAAATAGACTCCGAAACGTAGATAGGTTGGTAGGTATGTAGGTGGATAGATAAGTAAGTAGATATGACAAAAGATAGACAGACAAACAGATAGATAGATAGATAGATAGATAGATAGATAAATAGATAGATAGCTATATAGAAAGATGGATGGATGGATGGATGAATGAATGGATTGATTGATAGATGGATGGACGGATGGATGGACAGACAGAGAAAAAGAGGCAAACAAGGAAAATCATTAAACATATAATTTATTCGCTATATTTCCAAGTACCAGTTCTGTTGTAGCAAGTATTGATTAACTCACCATAACACGAGTTACAATGGAGCCCAGAAGCTTTGTTATGTCAGGTACAATCAAAATCTTGGTTTATATATTTTTTTTCTTCAAATTTTCCTGTTTGTGTGTTTGTTTGTGCGAGTGCGTGTGTGAGTTCATGCCTCTGTGTTATGGGCGCGCGCTGTTTCTATGGATCCTAAGAATGTCAAGACCAGAAATCAATGTACGATATCCCTGGCTGGAGGACACTGATCCACCACAAACATGGGACACGCCCTTTGTGTGTGTTACAAAGTTGGCACTTAAAAGTTACACATGACTACTCCAAAGTTAAATAATTATTTACTGTATGGTAGATAGAACTAACCAATGTTAAACATGACTACTCAAAAGTTAAACAATTATTTACCGTATGGTAGATAGAACTAACCAATGTTAAACGTGATGCTCCTCACTCCGATTTTAAGCAAAGCTTCGGCATCACTAAACATTGATTCAATAGACGTAAAACGTCCATTCTCCAATGTTACTCATCACTCACCACACAGCGTTAAATATGATCATCCTTAAGTCACACAATATTTGCCTATTTTTTCACCCCCCTCCTTATTACTACACGTCGTCAAAAAAGTTTTTTTTCCCCATTTAAGTATGTATTTAGTGTAAGTCCACACTATAATATCGTCATACGCGAGAAAACATTGAATAGGTCTTTGAATAAATTGTAGATATTTTAGTGGAACTTAAATTTAAAATTCCCTGTTTTCATGGGACGTCACAGTTCTCAAACAGGGGTGTGACTTCCACTCTTCACACATCGTTACACATGGTCGAACCCCCCCCCCCCCAATTCCTA
>MUZC01004782.1:86063-100565 GCA_002072015.1 Radix auricularia
GTATTTTGCGCACCGATGCACACCAAACAATGACGTCATCCTATTAAATATTTTTACAGTGCTCATCAAAACACGATTTTTCAACTAAACTAACTGCTGTAGACTGTGGTACATCTCTTGCGTTACGCGTTACGTTACAAACATACCCACACCACTGGGCTATTATATATATAATGTCTTATTTTTAAATAGATCTACATTTTAAAAACTACGTTTGTAAAAATAAGCGCATTCATTTCCTGTAATATTTAAATACTTTAATCCAAAGATTATGACCTCTCATAGTATTTTCCCTACATGTTTTTCCAATACGCATTTCAGAAACGTCAAAATGGAAGATCTCTTAATTTATTCATTATCATAGGTCCGAACTCTTGCCAATCACGCATTGTTCTTGCCAGTAACGCCAACACAAGTAATGTAATTTGTAAACATAAAGGAATCTACTTTACCATTCAGTGATGAGAATTTTAAAAAAATAGATAATATGCGTATAACGAGTGTACACCTCAAATTACAAGAACTATACCTAAACGATATCATAGAATATCACAGTAAACGGCTCCCTATTTGACGCATTTTAACACATGAAAGCGTTTTTAAAAAAAGTGTTACAATCATAATTAGAGTAGAGTCATCTATTATGCAGTGAGGCTTCATTTATCTTCATTTGTTACCCCGCAAAATCAGTAACGCTAGGTTAGCAGGAGGCAGTTAACATGGGAGACATCTAAAAAATCAATACTTGATTGGTTGTCTCCGCTCGGTACAAATATTATATTATATCCTTGCAAAGAACAGGAGAAAAAAACTCAATGGGAAGTGAGTTGAAGAGAATAGAGGGGAGGCTGCCTGGAATGGAACACCCTATGGATTTGGGAATTAAATGCGTCGCGAGTGGTAAAAAAAAGCAATAATACTGGTAATTCAATACTGAAGCCAATTTCTTTTATTGCTGAAGCAAAACATGTTTATTGAATTAGTAAATTACCTGTGGTTTACATGTTTCCCCTTTTGAGCACGCTTTTTGAAATTGAATAGCGGTGTGAGATTTACATCGCTTTTACATTAGGACATTCTTTTCTTTCTGGAACAGAATGCTCTGCTATATTATTAATGATGATATTAAAAGTATATTTTTGTAGCTCATACTAAAACTGTGGAGTCCTGTATAATGGGGCACCTATCATTGGAACAGGGCTCATCCGCCTCAAGCAATAGCTGAAATTTGGTTGTCGTATTCAGTCCATCTTATAAGTCAACTATAAATATTTTTCGTTTATAATTTACTCTTTACAGGTCTATTTTAAAATGATTATTACTTCACTGATAAATGATGAAAAGCAAGGAACGATTTTGAATGCACAAATTTAATATGTTTAATACGTTTTGAAGATGTGCACTAATTAAATTATTATCACATTATTTATAACATATGAAACATGAAGCTATAAAAAATTTATGTTGGCACATTCTGAAAGGAGTTCAATGCCTTATGACCAATTATAAAAAAAGCGTATTTAAATGTTTACTTATTTTTATACTTTACTATTTTGTTTTATTTAAAAGAGTAAAAAATACACAATTTTTGTTTTTAAAAAATCTAGATATATTTTGATTTAATTTTTTGATATACTTTCGAGTTGTTGAACCAGTTTATTGTGAATCTATGAAAAAAACACTTTATTACCAGCTTGCATCACCTTTCGTTTCATCTAAAGTAAACAGTAAGGAAATTTCTTCACGGTCAAATTTGCGAAAATATTATAATAAAATGTTTAAACAACAAAAAACTATTTTTATATTTAAATTATACGCTCTCTGGCTTGAGGATCAAAGATGTGCTCAAATATTCTCTAATGACAGGCTTTCTTAAGATCATTCAATCATGTAGGATCAAAGATGTGCTCAAATATTCTCTAATGACAGGCTATCTTAAGATCAATCCATCATGTAGGATCAAAGATGAACTCAAATATTCTCTATTGACAGGATATCTTAAGACCAATCCATCATGTAGGATCAAAGATGTGCTCAAATATTCTCTAATGACAGGCTATCTTAAGATCAATCCATCATGTAGGATCAAAGATGTGCTCAAATATTCTCTAATGACAGGCTATCTTAAGGTCAATCCATCATGTAGGATCAAAGATGTGCTCAAATATTCTCTAATGACAGGCTATCTTAAGATCAATCCATCATTGAGGATTAAAGATGTGCTCAAATATTCTCTAATGACAGGCTATCTAAAGATCAATCAATCATGTAGGATCAAAGATGTGCTCAAATATTCTCTAATGACAGGATATCTTAAGATCAATCAATCATGTAGGATCAAAGATGTGCTCAAATATTCTCTAATGACAGGATATCTTAAGACCAATCCATCATTGAAGATCAAAGATGTGCTCAAATATTCTCTAATGACAAGCTATCTTAAGATCAATCCATCATGTAGGATGAAAGATGTGCTCAAATATTCTCTAATGACAGGATATCTTAAGATCAATCCATCATGTAGGATCAAAGATGTGCTCAAATATTCTCAAATGACAGGATATCTTAAGATCAATCCATCATTGAGGATCAAAGATGTGCTCAAATATTCTCTAATGACAGGCTATCTTAAGATCAATCCATCATTGATTGAGGATCAAAGATGTGCTCAAATATTCTCTAATGACAGGCTATCTTAAGATCAATCCATCATTGAGGATTAAAGATGTGCTCAAATATTCTCTAATGACAGGCTATCTAAAGATCAATCAATCATGTAGGATCAAAGATGTGCTCAAATATTCTCTAATGACAGCATATCTTAAGACCAATCCATCATTAAGGATCAAAGATGTGCTCAAATATTCTCTAATGACAGGCTATCTAAAGATCAATCAATCATGTAGGATCAAAGATGTGCTCAAATATTCTCTAATGACAGGATATCTTAAGATCAATCAATCATGTAGGATCAAAGATGTGCTCAAATATTCTCTAATGACAGGATATCTTAAGATCAAAGCATCAATACGGAAGGGATTTCGGGTCGATTGAAGCGATCCTTAAAATGTTTTGTTATCTGGACTGTAACCATCAATGGTCCTGATGGTGCTGTTAGATATAAAAGTTCAAAGGTCGAGTCGCGTACAAGTAGTTCTATAGTGACCATTTTAATTTTGTCTCACTGTTTTTCTCACAATCAAATTCTATACAGCATCTTACCTACTTGCTCCCAGTTTTTTTGAACTATCTTTTTCATATGCTTATTCTTTTAGGTTCATATTCTTAATGTGATAATGTTTTCCCTTAATATATAGACTTAAAAGAAGAAAATAAAGATTTTACTATATCTCTCTTTAAAACGTTTTTTCTGATCTTCGTTTTCCAATCTTTTCTTAACATCTGCTCCACTCTAAGTAAAATATATTTGACCACCTTGGTTATGATGTTGTTACTAAGAAATGATTTTTATCATTGTTTTATGTCATAGCTTTTTATAATTGATACATATTTGATTGATCCATCCAGTGGCGTCGCACGGGGGTTCGGTGGGGGCGGGCCTCCCCGGGTGACACCATCAGGGGGTGACACCAGACTGTTAAATTCTATATATTCCCGTTACTTGCCTCTGGAAAACTCGTAAGAGTTCTTTGGGTTAAATCGGGAGGGGGTGACACCATTAGCTACCGCCCCAGGGTGACACCAACCCTAGTGACGCCTCTTGATCCATCTATAAAATGACAGACAACAATCTCTCCAGCCTGGTATCTTTTGGTGAATTGTGGACCGTTTGAACAGAAAGTTTACCGTTTCACTTCGAGTACTAATCAATCAAACATTATAATCTGAGGAGACGCTCGAGAAGAAAAATCTTCTCCATATTAAGCATGTTTGATGCCATGAAAATATTGTCACAGAGTTTTACGGTCCCCGAAGTCAACTTTCCAAAATGTAGTAATGGCCACGTGGTCAGAGAACGAACTAGTGTGTCCACGTTTAGTTTGTAAAACGTTTACAGGACCGTGATTCATTCGTACGAGAGATCAAGGTATGTAAATCCTATTTGTCACGTAGATTTTAAAATCTATTCATCGCTCAGAATAGCAGCAATATCCAAAGATGCCTCTTAAAGTATCGGAACCAGATCTGAAAGATAGTTTAATTTGGACGAAAGAAAACAGATCTTGGCTGGTCTTGTGTAACATGGGTAGTTGTTAAATTCTTTTGAACTTCATATGATATATGTCAAGATATCAGTTGAAGTTTTATGTTAAACTACCTATTAAGGATACATCACACAACTGCACAAAAGATTAGCAAAAAAAATTCTTAATTCAAAATGGTATAAGATAATAAAAAAAAACACTGATAAGATTTACTCACATAATTAGCATAATAAACACAATAAAAAGTTTACCTACATAATATATTTTTTGAAGTAAGGCTATCCAGAAATCGGGAAGTTCCTTTCAATAAGGAATACTCACTTGATTAGGTCCAGAGCCCTTCTATAATTTTGTCTCAATAATCGATCTCGATCTCATACCTCTTTTATTCCCCGCAAGAACCAATCCATATCGATTAAATTACCCAACCTCCGCCATCCAGAAGATTCGTTGCACTTAAGTAGCTTATTGATTTCTTGATGATCAGGACACGCGCGTGTGTGGATGTGTGGGTGTGTGAGTGCGTGTGTCCGTGTGTGTATGTGTGTGTGGGTTGAACGGTGAGTTGGGCGCTGAACCTGGTAATGACGAAATCAATGTTTCATCATAATTCCGGGTAGCAGTTTTCCCCAACAATCTTGTTATACGTCATCATTTGGGGCGTTTTGATCCTGGTCTTTGTCTCACGAACATAGTTTCATTTTATCTGACTTAAATAGTTTCATTCTATCTCACGTAAATAGTTTCATTTTATCTGACTTAAATAGTTTCATTCTATCTCACGTAAATAGTTTCATTCTATCTCACGTAAATAGTTTCATTCTATCTCACGTAAATAGTTTCATTCTATCTCACGTAAATAGTTTCATTTATCTCACGTAAATAGTTTCACTTTATCTCACGTAAATAGTTTCATTTATCTCACGTAAATAGTTTCATTTATCTCACGTAAATAGTTTCATTTTATCTCACGTAAAGAAAAGATTCGCGTGCTTTCATTAATTTTATTACTAATTACGACGTATTTAAATTTTTTTAGTAGTTTGAAAAATCTGGTTTTCTTTCTTTTATTGGTTGACATTCTTTCTGTTTTTATTTTTTTTATTTCTATTTTTTCTATAGTTGAAAGTTACTTTTTTTCTTTAATCGTGCACACCTTTCACATTTTTAAAAATGTATCTGTAATAATGTTTGCCATATATAGTATATATATGTAAATTTAACTTAAATGATTATATTTATTTATTTGTACTGATTAAGGTATTGTTCACAATTCTAACATGTGCATTTGTTCATTAATAAAGAGTTAATTGATTGTTTCTGTAACACAATTCGTTTATGAATCTTGTACTACATTACTTGTCTCCCTCTATATTAAGAGAAAAGTCGCAGCTAAATACCCTCCGTGGATCACTTGTGACACATATTAGAAAACTCAACATCTATTATAAATGGTTAATCTGCTGGGACACACAAACACATTTTATCATCTATCTTATCTAAATCCCAATCTAGCGACTGTTCAAACAGCGACCGTCATAATAGCGACTTCAAAGTAGAGACTGTATCAAAACAGCGACTTGACGGTCGCTGTTTTGACAGTCGCTCTTTTGATACAGTCACTACTTTGAAGTCACTATTATGACGGTCGCTGTTTTGCCCTAAATCTCAATCTTTTTAAACATAATTGTCACCAGCATTGGATTTATTTTCACTACCAACTACAAAAGATCAATTACATTTTTTTGAAAGTCTAATGAACGTCTGTCTACTGTTGATTAATCAAAAGACATTTCCATTAAATTGAGAAGAAGAAGGGTATTTGAAACCTCTCATATATCTTTGTTAAATTTGTTTCGGAAAAAGACATGCAACGCTACACATGAACATTTGAAACCAAGGGGTCTTTGAAAGAGTGCAGCCTAGTCGTGTCTGATATTAGCAGTCTATTCTTGGAAACAAACAAGGGAAATAAATATACATCAGAACACAAGAATTATTTCTGCAAGAATACTGAAACAACTCCTAAGCGAGATGAAAGCCAGCAGCAAATTTTATTTACTCCGTTATTTTTCGCCTTGGTTGCATGGATAATTTATTCCAGGAGCGGGCAAAAAAACGGCCTAAAATACAGGAAATAGGAAGAAGAAATACCTAGCTTTAATTTCGATACAAACAAAACAAAAAACGCGTTATTTATTCTATGGAAACTTTCCCTTAAGGACTTCAAAATTAAGAAGGGAGAGAACTTGTTAATTCCCAATGTCATCATGGATTTCATTGGTTACCTCGCACGTATACACGTTGCTTATAAATTATTCAACTTATATTGGATATTCTTTGAAGGCAGTGGCTATTGAGACGCTAACGTCTTAAATAGCCCACAGGCTATCGAGACGCAAATAAAATAAGCCAATAAAAATTAAGAATTTTAGGTTTGCTTATTTAGGCTATTTATTTAAGGACGTTTAAGTCGTTTCCAGTAGGAAAAAAAGTTAATAATAATATAAAAAATCCTAACTCCACTTCTATTAAAGGTAGAAAGACAAAACGAATGCTTCTCGTGGCAAGCTCTTTAAAATGATATATTATTTAAGCATATACAATTATTAAGAATACAATAATTTAATAAGTGATAAGCTTCACTAATACTGTCCATGTAACTTAGCAGCCCAGAGTCCAGAAATTAGTGGCTGCCTGCTGACTATTTCTTGGATGTTTGCGAGAGTCACGCAAAGTCCGGGCACTCGCTGGAGATCATCAGTCGTATTCCTGACGCCAGTTTGGTGTCCACCAGTCTGGTTCGATATTTGTTCTTGAGATATTACATTCGTGAAAATGACGCTTTATACATCTTCCAAACAGTGCTAGAGTGTTTCTTGCTAATTCGCGAAGCTTGGGATACTCTACAGCTTCTTTCCATGTCTTCGGTAGATGGTTTTTGTCCTCCAATTTCTTCACAAGCTGCGCATTATTTTTTTAGTTCGATTAGTTCCATTTGGACATTCAAAGGAGGGCTCTCTGTCTCAACCAAATGTTGAGAAGCAACGAGTTTCATATTTTCTGAGAACTTGTCGAAATCCTGAAAACTTTCTGCGAATTCCAACAAAAGCATTTCGAGGACACCTGAAAAGAACGTAGTCGAAATGTTTTCTTTTCTCTTTTCATAGCTCTCGATTATAGCGGTGAGTTGGGGGAAATGATAGAGATTGATTGACCTGTTGGGTATAACTTTGTAGCAGACATTTGTCACATAAATACTTTACTCTTCTGTTCATGAGAGAAAATGTTCCTTTGCCTTGCAGAAATTCGCTGAGGTAGTTGATATAAATTTTATAAAATCTACAAGGAAGACTAGAGATGTTAAGGCTGGGTCCTGTAGTGGGCAGCCCTTGTTTTTGTGGCATCAAATTCCAGTATACAGTGATACTTGTACACAGGCCTCTGGGTATTTGTGTGTACTGTAGCAGCTACTGCAGTTGACCGACGGGTTACACAGAGCAAGCACGAAACAGCGAAAGTGCTAAACATATGTCGCAATAACAAGTGTTTTTAAAAGAGTAAATGAATATTTGATATTTCGTTTACAAATTTACATAATATATTGCCAAATGCAAATATTTGACGGCCGCAGGTTATTATAATTTAAACGGATTTCCACGGCGTCACATGTTCGTGCCAATGGCCACATGTTATGCACCCCTGCTATAGATTACTCTGTAGCGATTTTATCCAGAGGTACTTTACCATTCTGTTCCATCCAATAACAGTGTGGTCAATTAATAACCTTCAGCATTGTGTAACGGGATGTCAGACCAACAGCTTGATGCGTCCATGTGTTGGAACGCTCACCACAGTGACTCTCTATTTTATCATAGTGTATCCAATTAGTCCATTGTCTCTTTTGACCAGCGTCGTGATACAATTATTCAAAGATTGAAAGCTTAGGACGAAGTGAAATGCTGTATAGTCGAGCTTCATGTTATATTTTTTGCTTCGATTTATTCCATGCTCGCAATATACATTAGACACATTCCTTTATGGAATAAAGTAAATAAGAGTACAGTAATAAGCAAGTGCCACACGTAAGATAAGATACATTTCATTCAAGAGAATCACATTTTTAATACTTCCTACAATGAGGGCCACGCTGTTGCAGGGTCTGAGGTTTTCAAGAGGTTTGATACATTTTGAAATTGTGTCCCATGTGAAGTTTCTGTTAGTATGGTAAGGAATCGGATACATGCGATTCGTACAGGGTGAGTTCTTGCCAAAGGGAATATTGTTCAAATACTCCCCATATGGGACATTACTCGTTTTTTCTGCTAGCACGTAAACACAACCGTAATACACTCTGAGATACATGCTGCGGTCATTCAGGTCTCCACACCCAGTATCTTTATTGTTGCATCTGGTCCTATTTTTACCCATTCTTTCATTATCTCGTAAGAACAGAATATACGTGAAGTCAACTGAGCTTAGTGTAGAAATGATTTCATTCAAGACATTATCCGTATGGGGAATATCTGGATGTCCTATATTGTAAACCAAAAAGCTAAACCAATAAATAGGCGTATCAAATAACTCGTCACGAAGTTGTACCTGTATCGGCCACCACTGACCCGTGACGTCAAGCATCAATTCGTGTTTTAAGAAACAGTTAATCGCATGTGAAAGTTGTTTTTCTGCTGAGAGGGGCACATTAGAATGATTGGAGTAAATCCTCAGCTTTAAAACATTAGAATGATTGGAGTAAATCCCCAGCTTTAAAACATTAGAATGATTGGAGTAAATCCCCAGCTTTAAAACGTTTGTCAGATTGCACTGCTGATCATCTTTAATGGCAAAATTCGATTTCACGTTACAGATTTTAACTGTGCATTTCTCTTCATTGCACGATGCGGATTTCCACGGTAGAAATTTGGGTGGGTTATGTAGAATGAGATTGAGGTTTGATTCGTTAACAGGCACGGTAATTTCAAAATACTGGTAACATTTGAAATCATAATTAAACAAAAATCGCGAAAGGTTTCGCCTTAAGCGTACAACGTTGTAATAGTAAAATATAGGGAGTCTGCTAATCTGCAATGAAATAAATGAACTGCATGCAGCAAGGCCGTCTTCCCTCGTGTTTGTTAAGTCCTCCTGATATATTAGAAAACACCGTGAGCCATCGTGAACAAACAAGAATAGAAGTCTACCGAAAGACCACAAGCAACTTTGCAGAATTGTGTCCGAGATTCTGGTGGCGTTGGTATGGTTATCTTGTTTAGTGAGCTCTGTATGACTGTATATCTCAGCTTTGAGTTCTTTCTCTTTGAATAAGATACCATGCGATAAATGGTGCGAAACAATGGTTAGATTATAAATCGATAAGATCTTATCGATGCATGGAGACAAAAGATTAATAAAAGGTTTTGGTGTTATCGGGAATCTTTCAAAATTGTCTTTAGGTCTGACTGTTGGAACTGCTTCAGAGTGTTGTATCATATATCTACAATTGTAATCAGTTGTGCAATTGGCAGTTGTTTCTGTGTCACCCAAAACGTCTGGATAAAAACATGTCCGATTCACCTGAACTGTAACGACCATCTCTTCATCATCACACAAACACCCAGAACCTGACAGTGGATAAACCGGCTTGTTTGTCACCGAGTGGTCCCCACACTGGCAGTCTTTAACTACCGCTGCGCAACACTCACGTGATTTCAACGGCCTCGATGAAGGGCACATCGAAATAAACGACATTTTGTAAGTCAAATTAAAGAACTCGGACTTTCGTTCATCGCACCTGCTCTCATCACACGTGCCTTCGTCACAGTGTTCCGAATATAACACTTGATTTCCCTGTGTGTAAGTGCAGCCGTAGCCGGTGTGATGTTCTTTAGGCTTTTCCATATGGTCGAGTCTTATGTATTTAAAACATTCCAACACAGGTACGACTTGACTTATATGTTTAAAAAAACAAAATAGCATTATAAAGTCTTTTTGATTCATTGTCAAATGTTTTATACGTATGTGTCATTGAGAAAAAAAGCAAATAAAACTTTTACCACATTTGTTAAAATGTTTCATAAAACCCCACATTATTGCAGAGAATCATTTCGGTCAGTTAGAATAACAGTCTTTATTCTTAGTTGTGGAGCTTGGAGTTAAATCTTTCGTTTAATTAAACATAAACAAGAAAGTATGAACGTCAGTTATAATATTGATAACTAATTCCTACATCATAGACTAATTATAGTTTTTATAAGGTGATCAAAAACTAAAACTGTATAAAAATATACATATACTTTTTTTTAAGTTTAAATATTTTACCTTTCTTTTAGACAAGTCTAATATTTTGGGAGGTTGCATTGCCCTTTGATTTTAACCAATTCGCTAAGCAGTGCTACACACAGTGAGCCTAGGATCACTCACGGCTTTAGCTTCCCCGGCTGTGATCAGTGCTAGTCAACAATGAGCCTAGGATCACTCACGGCTCTAACTTCCCCGGCTATGATCAGTGCTAGTCAACAATGAGCCTAGGATCACTCACGGCTTTAGCTTCCCCGGCTGTGATCAGTGCTAGTCAACAATGAGCCTAGGATCACTCACGGCTCTAACTTCCCCGGCTATGATCAGTGCTAGTCAACAATGAGCCTAGGATCACTCACGGCTCTAACTTCCCCGGCTATGATCAGTGCTACACACAATGAGCCTAGGATCACTCACGGCTCTAACTTCCCCGGCTATGATCAGTGCTAGTCAACAATGAGCCTAAGATCACTCACGGCTCTAACTTCCCCGGCTATGATCAGTGCTAGTCAACTATGAGCCTAGGATCACTCACGGCTCTAACTTCCCCGCGATGATCTTTATGAATCTTGAAAACCATTTAACCATGTGAGAACATTGAACAGTTTCTGTAAAACTCTATTAGTTCTAAAGATATCTGCCAACAGTTTCAGTAAAACTCCATTAGCTCTAAAGATATCTGTCAACAGTTTCTGTAAAACTCCATTAGTTCTAAAGATATCTGCCAACAGTTTCAGTAAAACTCCATTAGTTCTAAAGATATCTGCCAACAGTTTCAGTAAAACTCCATTAGTTCTAACAGTATCTGCCAACAGTGGTTCCATGTAACATGACAGTGAAGGATCGACGACTGAACTCCATCTGAAAGAATAAAACCAAACAGATGATGGAGCCATGAGTGTTTCAATTATGTTGTGTCGGATATGTTCTTGAGAAAAGCAACGTTTTCTTCCAATTTTAATGTGATACAATAAAAGATACATGTTCTTCTTTTAATTACAATTGACATCACTTTTTGTTTATCCCCCCCCCTTTACTATAAGAACATATCTTTCAATTATTAATAATCTTTAATTTGCCAGTTTGATAATTTCTATTTGTAAGATTATTTTTATTAATTGATGGTCTTTACATACACCAAAAGATGGTATATAGTAAATATAAATAATTTGGTGTATTCCACCTTCTCCGCCCCCCCCCAAATTAAAAAAATAGTATAGCTAACAGATAACGACATATTTCTGTTTTCAATAAAAGACATAGGAGGATCAACTATTTTGACTAATGGTTACATGTAGAGACAAACCAGACATTGCTCCGCACACTCGCCCCGGCCGGATATTGGGGTTTCCGGAATTATTCGCCTCGGCAAATAGAGCCCCGCAAATAGAAAAATATCTAAAAGTAACTAAAAAATACAATTTTGGAATTCTATAAATATAAAGATTAGTATATTTAAAAATTGTTTAAAATATAACAAATGTACCTAATTTGGGAAATTAATAATTTGAAATTATATATAAAATATAAAGTTATTAAAATAAGTTTCTGCAACAATTTCTTGTTTACTTGTAGCTACTAGCGCCACGCCACCATATTTAGACCTACTAATTAATTCGGATTTTCAATTTTTGCTTAACAACTCTAGTACTCTAGCGTTATAACCAGCGATTGAGTCCAGGGTGTTGGCCATTCTCCTGTCTGCCAGATCTTGTTGCACATGTTGGTTAGAATGTTTATTACTGGG
Source organism: Radix auricularia (assembly GCA_002072015.1). NCBI lineage: Eukaryota > Metazoa > Mollusca > Gastropoda > Lymnaeidae > Radix > Radix auricularia. Next base: position 98,274 of record MUZC01004782.1, read on the forward strand.
TCACCTCCTGCCTGAATCAGTTCACCTGGGATGTTGTCTGCTCCAGCCGATTTCCCCTTTTTCAGCTTTCGCACAGCCAGCTCCACCTCATCACGGAGAATGGAATGCATGTCTATGTTAGTTGACGTATTTAGTACCCGTAGAAAATGTCTACCCGATGCGTCCCTTGTCAAATGCAATTTTTTTCGCTTCAAAATAGATTTTAAAAATATGTTACATTTTATTGTTATATACGTTACCACAGGAAACAATTTTTAAAAAGGTTTAACCAGATGTACACATGTATCTTTATTATTAACAGACTCTTTGTAACTTATACATCAATAATTTGTGTTTAATTACCACTACAGAAAATGCGTTTTAGAAACCCTGCAAACGCTCATTCTAAATGCAATAAATATGTTCATGATTAATAAAGAGCGGACAGAATCAACTAAATTAATTGTGTATACTATATTGCATTGTTATTGTTTATATACTTATGCGTTACTGCCTTACAGTTCATAGCCATGTGTTGTACCCTGGTGTTAATGTTTTTTAATGTTTGTAAGATTATTCATCGTTGACAGAATTTAGCAATAACAGAAAAGACTATTGAATATGTAAAGTGAAATCCGCAATAGTTTTATGATTTTTTTTCAAGAGATAAGCTTATCATATCACACAGAAAAAATCGCTATCTTTATTTCGATAATATAATGATCAAATAATTTAATGGCTTATTTGAAAGTGAGCTTGGTAAAATTGTGTTTTCGTAATACACTTTGGGCGAAATATTGATAAAAACCTGTTTATTTCAAGAACATACAAGATTTAAAAAAAATTTAATATTGTATTAATTAATAACCTAAAAAGTTGTTGAATCATTTTTTTAAGTCTAACATTTTGTTGGAAATTAAACTTGGTTTAAATTAGTTTACGGATTCTATGGCAGCATTAAAAATACTATCATTTTGTTCGCTTATTCAAAAATTGATATGATTTTTGTGAGTAATTTCAAATAACGAGCATGTCTATTAATTAGTTAATAGTTTGGAATAAAAAAAAATTATAAGGAATTTTTATAAAAAAATATATTTTTTTCCCATGAACATCTTTCTTTTTTCTTTTTCTTTTCTGTCCCTTAACACGACGCTGGGTCGTTGGGGCACCATTTTGAGCTGCGCACTATCTCATGCCAAGTGTCACGGTTCTTAGCTGGGAATCGCTAAATGAAAGGCCGGTCCACTCTTTGATATTGTCCTCCCAACTCTTCCTTGGTCTGCCCCTTTTCCTTCTTCCCTGGACTGTGCCTTGCAATATCGTCTTTGAGAGACCTCCAGATCTTGTCACGTGTCCGTACCATCGTAATTTCCTCTTTTTAATTGAGGTGAGAAGGTCCTCGTAAGGGCCAATGACAGCAGTTATTTTGTCGCGGACCGCTTCGTTCGTGATGTGCGCCGTGTAGGAGATGTTTAATACCTTTCGAAAACATCTCATCTCAAGCGCATTAATTCTTTTTTTGAGGTCTGCGGTGAGCGTCCAAGCCTCACAACCATAAAGGAAGACTGACATCGCCAGAGAGCGCATTAGTCGAATCTTTGATCTCAGGGAGAGCTTCTTGCTTTGCCAGATGTTTTTCAGCTTGCTTAATGCTGCAGTTGTTTGGGGCGTTCTGGCAAGAATTTCTGGCTTTGAGCCTTCATCGGATATTATAGCCCCTAGATATTTAAAGGTAGGGACCTCCTCGACTTTTTGCCCGTTTATCCGTATTTCACTTGTGAAACTCTTATTTGCCATGACCTTGGTCTTCTCTGCATTGATTTCCATGCCATAGGCCTTTGGCGTCTTCTCTAGCTTTTCAAGGAATTCTTTTAGTTCGTCCTCGCTGCTAGCTAGGCCGTCTATGTCATCGGCGAAGCGTAAGTTAGTTATAATCCTTCCTCCGATGCTGACCGTTCTGACATGGTTTTCGAGCACATCAGTCATAATTCTTTCTAGGAAGAGGTTGAAGAGGATGGCGGAGAGTAAACACCCTTGTCTGACACCAACAGTGGTCTTGAACCAATCTCCCAGCTTGCTGTTGTAGAGTACTGCGCTGTTTGCTCTGTTGTACAGGTTCTTGATCACAGCAATGAGGTTAGCATTAATATTGAATTTGTGCATAGTTGCCCACAGTGCCGCATGCCACACTCTGTCGAACGCCTTTTTAAAGTCTATGAAGACATGAAAGAGGTCTCTCTGGTGTTGCAGATGTTTTTCACAGAGCACTCGCAAGTTGAAGATCTGCTCTGTTGTGCTCCTTCCTGCTCT
>MUZC01004782.1:100736-118052 GCA_002072015.1 Radix auricularia
AACAGTTTTCAGTCCATCTTTTTATTATTTCTTGTTCTTCTGTAATACATTTCGCAGATTTATCTTGTATTGTTGAGATGCGACCTTGCTTGGTGGATGTCAGACGTGGGACGTGGTGGTCGAGAGGTAGCGCTCTCGACTGTCACACTGATGGTCACGAGTTCGAATCCACACGAAAGTGAGGATTTGTTCTCGGGGCCTGAGGAGTCCCCGAGTCACCCAGCTCCGAATGGGTACCTATCTAGACAATAGTTAGGCGGCTGGGGTAATGCGTGGAACCCCTATAGCCGTGGCCTGTGACCGCTGCATCACTTGCCAACAGATCATCTCTCATGGTCTGTGGACGCAATTATCTTCTGCATAGAAGGAGCGTCTGTATATCTTATATAAGATATAAGATATATAAGATATAAGATATCTTTGACAATCTTGTAAGCCTTTTTTGAGTTGTTCCTTCGTAGATTTTCATCGATGTCTGAGCATTGTTGTTCTATCCAGTTTGTTTTTGCTTTATTCATTTCTTTCCTGATCTTTTTATTGATTGCTCTGTATTTGGTTGCTCCTTCTGCAGTATTCTTTACGTTCTTAAGTTTTCTTCTCTCATCGCCTAGCTCTAGGATATAAGTGGAGACCCATGTTTTTTTTTTTATTGCATGTTTCTTGCCAAGTATATCTTTTACTGTCTCAATTATTGTGGTATTGAAGGTATCAGTGATTAGATCTATGTCCATATCCGTTTCCGACTCACAAAGTGTGGTCAGTGGAGCAAATTTCCCTCCAATTTTTGCCCTGAACGCCTCTGCGATTTCTGGATCTTTCAGTTTTTCAAGGTCAAAGCGTAATGGTGAATTGCTTTGTTTTGCTATCCTTTTCAGGTGTAGATGGAAAGTCATCAGCACCAGATTATGGTGATATCCGCTCCAGGGAAGCTTCTAGTATTAGCTGCTTTAATGCATGATTTAAATCGTCTTCTGACCAGTATGTAGTCTATTTGGTTACTATGTTCCCCGCCTGGGCTGTGCCAAGTCCATATTCTGGATTTTTTATGGTGACCAATTCTGTTAGCTAGAAGGAGGTTGTTGTATCGTGCAAATTTGAGGAGTCGAAGCCCTCTATCGTTGGTCAGGTCATTGCAAGAGTGTCCGCAAGTATCTGCCCAGTTGGTACATACATCTACTCCAATCTTCGCATTCCAGTCACCTTGGACGACGATACTATCTTTCTTTGGTGTTTGATCCACGATGTCCTGTACTTGGTCATAGAAGGCCTCAATTTCACTATCATCATGGCTGGATGTAGGAGCATATGTCTGTATAATTGTGATATTGAAGGGTGTTGCTTTCAGGCGAATGGTGATGATGCGGCTGGAGACAGGACGACAACCTATGACTGAGTTTGTTGTATTTTTATGGATGAGGAATCCAACTCCATGTTCATGTCTGTCCTCCCTGCCGCTGAAATAGATTTTGTGTCCATCTTCTATTGAGAGTTCACCAAAGCTTTTCCATCGGGTCTCACACAGTCCGATGACATTCCATTGGTATCGTTCCAGTTCGTGGGTCAGTTCTTTCACTTTTCCTGTCGCATGTAATGTTCTTACATTCCATGTGCCAATAATTATGTCTCCTCTTCTTTTAAGGTTGTATGGGGGTGTTGGTTGTGGCGCACCAGTAGTAGATTTTACGTCCCCACCCTGGTGTGCAGTGGTAGACGCGGCCCTTGTTAACCCGGGCGACGACCGAGCCGGTATGTGTAGCGTTAGTATAACAGTCATATGGTGTGTCTAGGGCAAGAATTGCTTGGCGGCGCCCATCCCTCTCCAAGCTTAACCACAGCCGGTTTCCTCCTTATCGGTGGCCCGCCTTGGTCATGGACACGTAGCCGTTGAGTTCGCATGTGAACTCGTCCGCCCTGGCCGGTGCTCCAACTAGGAAGTCGTACGCCCAGTGGTGCCGTGTCAGCACCACCCCCTCACGTGGTTTAGCCGGTCAGCTGAGACCATTGCCCGGGGTGTGGCGCTGGGAGCCACACGTGAGAGTTTCGAGAGATGGACGAGGACCAGTGAGCTTGACCACCCGAGGGTGCAGCTGTCACAGCATCAAAAGGTACTACCTCTGCCCAGCGCTCTCTACAACCCCATGAACATAATGGGGATTAAACAAACCCTCGACTCTATTTATACAATACAAGAAAATACCAACCATTGTTAAACATAAAATAATTTTTTAAACAGTCTATCACTAATAATATATTTGATTAAAAAATATTCGTGCTTTTGGGTGAAAAAGACAAAATCAAATTGAAAAAGAAAAATAAAACTAATGGATTTAATTAGGGATGATCTATTAATTTTAAGTAAGTAAAAAGTGAATGGATTGTCAAAAAACAATTCATTTTCTGTCTCATTTGAGATTTCATGCGTTAACTAACCTCTTATGCTGAAGACTATGGAGATCGTTGTCTGTTGATGTGTCCATGCGCTCCCCCTAACGACCGCAACGGTCACGGGAATTATAATGATGATGATGAAAACACTAAAGTGTTAGATTTAATTTTATTAACAAAAGTAACACCATTAGGTAATTAAGTCACTAAATCTAGAAATTCTAGAGCACATAAGAAAAAAAATAGGAAAAATAAAAATCCATGGCATTCACATACGATGTAATAACAATGTGGTAGAGGGGGAAAAGGTTGTTTCTTTTATATGAAAGAACAAATCCTCATTCTTTCTGTCGGGCAATGATGCATGACATAGGTTGTGTGAACAAACAAATGAAACCAACACACGTTCAACATTTAAATCATTAGAGTTTTTAGAACAAAATCTTTTGTTTTTATATTTAATAAATTGTATACTTTTAAAAATATATTTGAAAAATAGTAAAATATTTGCTCAATTTAGTTAATAAGTAAAATAAGAATAGGCCTACATTTATATTGCTTAAATTTATTTTACGATGCTCTCTAAAGATTTTTAAAAATAATCGTTAAATCTTGCCAGATGTGTGAAGTGTTTAACCGTTTCACTTATCTGGCAACCTTTGAAATAATATCTTTTTCCTATCGCGTCTCTAAAGGAAGATAAAAAAAGAGATTTTCAATCCTAATTTTGTAATTTGATATTCAGTCAAAGTAATTTAAAAAGTAGATAACAGCTGAGTTTGTTGTTCTTTTTAAAGCATTTATATTAACTTCACCATCTTGTCTCACTGTCTGTCGTGGGCAGCGGAAAAACAAAAGTAAAAACTGACCCACTTCCTGTGTTCCTATCGAGCTGAAATTTTGCAAATACACTTGTGTTACCTAAAAAATGCATTGTATCGAAATTTCAGATCGACCGGAAGTACCGTAATTTATTAATGAATTTTTAGTTTATCTCCATGTATCTCTGTGAACCCGTCAGCTGTAGTTGACCTCTACGCTTCACTGCATTTCACTCCAGTCATTGTATCTTATCTGTTACAGACACTTCTTCTATACAGAAGATTATTGCGTCATACGCTTATGGTTTGTGTTTAGCCCTGCATTCTTATTAGAGTTTTAAATGTTGATAAAGCGTTGGCTTTCCTGTTTTTTTTCAGGCATCCCATGCCACGCCCGAGTTCCGAATTGGAAGAACGAAAACTTTTATTTTTTTTCTCGCTTATGGAATAAGAAAGGTGTTTTTATTCTTATGTCCATCGAAGGGTTGTTTTAAGTTATCGTTGTGTTGTATTTCTAAATTAGAATAAATTAGTAATTATACATAAGGCAATTAATTATAATTTAGAAATACAACACAAAGATAACTTAATACAACCCTCAAATAGACATAAAGATAAAAACACCTTTCTTATTCCATATGCAAGAACAAACACATATAAGTTTTCTTTCTTTCCGTCCGGTATTCGGGCATGGAATGGGTTGCCTGAAGAAACCAGGAAAGCCAACACTTTATCATCATTTAAAACTCTAGTAAGAATACATGACTAAACACAAACCATAGAAATACGTAGGACGCAATAATCTTCTGTACATAAGGAGCTTTCCACCTGAAGATGTTAATATCTGGTATAGCTGAATCTTTCAAATATTTCTTTGTCCAAGTCCTTAGAAATTTAACAATAGATCGTCAGCATTTCAGGGTATTTTATAAATTTTCCCAAATGAATCGAAACGAATTGCGATAGAAAATAAACCCCTATGTTCTGCCAATTCTTTTAAATTTTACCCTGGCAACTAGCTCAAAAAGTAAGGGCATTTTATATATGTTATAAAGGAAAAAATTAAAGAAACTTAATTGTTAAATATAACTAAGTCAGTACTTTTACAAACCTAATTTGTTTTGTTTTTCAAATTAATATTTTTTATTGTTCCTAATTTTAATTAAACTTAAAGATATACTTTAATAAATCAGAAGATCAAAGATGAAACATAAATCGCTTTCTAGTGTACAAAAAAAAAAAGACCAAACAATAAGGACGGGCAGCTGAGAGCTCGCTAAGAATATTTTACTAGAGATAGACCACAGGGACAACAGATGCCGCGTTATTACTCGGAGATGAAAAGCCTAACAGGAGAATATTTGTCTCAGGTTATAGAAGCTGTTAATAAATACATGATGAAAGGAGATTCTCTGAAATTGTTTGTGTATAACTAACCAATTAAAGTGTGGAATCTTATATTCTTAGTGGTATGTAAGAAGATACTTTGATTAATTTCGAAATATTATCGCGATTCCTCGAAAGTCAAAGATTTTTATTTTGGTCGATACTTTGGCTTCATTCGTGATTTCTGTTTTCGGTATAATGTGTCATATTTTTACTTACCTTATAAATGATTTATTTCAAATAAAACCTCATAAAACAAATTTATGAACGGCCTCGAGATCTAAGATCAAAACAATAACTCACGTCTTAATCTAATGAATTTTAGTTATAATAAGACTCCGTAAATCTTTTTTTTAAAAATAGGTTTTAACTTTTCAAACTTGTATTATCATAAACTATGTTCATTAGCCGAGGAGCGCAGGAGGGAGGAGGATATAGACAGAAGAGCCAGGAGAAGGGTCAGAACATTGGGAAGCACAGAATTCGTGTGCAGAAGCTGTGGCAAAGACTGTCATTCAAGTATAGGATCGCTCAGTCACACGAGGAAATGCAACCCAAAGCCAACGGCGATGCACCATCGTCTCGCGAGATGGAAGGATGCCGATGAAATGTTCATTAATTGAGTCATTTTGAAACATATAAAATTAATAGGTTGTACTTTATTTAGGGAAACGGTAAAAATATATTAATTGTTTAAAAATAACGAATTATTTTATCATGAAACAACAGCTAATTTTTTGTGCGATTTACTTTCATTCACTTGTTAGCGTTATAATCACCGGGTTGGAATGTAACAACTCTCAAGTGTTTGACATTAGAGTTGAAGGATTGAAGACGGTTATCTCATTGAACAGCTGCAATTTTCCACGCAACGTCCGTAACCTGTTTGCAAACAAGTTTTCCAATCACACGTCGTGTGGCAGGCGAGAATCCGCTTCTCTGTGTAACTTTAACTTTGAGAAAATGTTTAGTTCACAATGTCACAATTTAAGTTCCTCGGCCGACGTATCAAACTGTTGCATTGTGGTGATTGAACGATCTGAATGTATTGATGACTCAATGAAACACACAATGGTTCCTGTCTTAAAAAGTTCAACGTGTTGGTGCGGTGATGAAAAGCTTTTTCTTACAGGTGAAGTTAAACAGAAGTGTTTTTATCTCAACGCTGATTACAAGACAGAACCGCTAACCGTAAACTGTACGGCTCACGACTGTTGTCATTGTACGTTCGAATATCATGTAGACACTGACACTGTGTTAATGGGTTTCAAAAATTCAAAGAGAAGTCAAATCAATTATAATGATTCAATAACCCTTATCCGTTCTTTGTCTGACAACGAAAATCACACCTTGTCCAGATATAATTCATCAAGACACAGAGTATTTGATCAATCAAAAAACATAAATATACACGTGCTGAGTTCCGAATCAAAAGAACATAAAATAAATGATTGGCGCGATAACATGTTTTTCAAGTCAGATTGGGATGAATCAAGTGGATCTATAGCATCTTCCTTGTCCGATGATATCATGGAAAGTTGCACCTCGGCAACCGTTGAACTTGTATATCTCATCGTCTCTTCTGGCCAACATAGGAAATATAAAGAGAAGGCGATCAACCAAAATAAAAATGTATTGGGGTGCGCCGCATGGATAAGGTCGCTCATTGAAACTCTGCCACTATTTTACAACTTCAGCGTAGAACGAATGTCTTTTGATCAGTATCTAAAGTCAAGTTATGAATTTAACATGACTTTGGGGATTTATGCATCAGTTATGTCCGGAACTGTGTTCCTGGGGCAACACAGCGTGGTTAATGTTGTCCCGTGGTACTCCGCAACCTGCAATATCTCGACTTGCACAATTAACATGTGTAATGTATATTGGCATTTTGCAATAAACGAAGATAAAAAATGTAGATTGATGAACGTTTTGAAGCTGGGAATTCCCGTAAACATTTCCAAGATATCCTCGATAGACACACCTTTAATTGCGCACGTCATTATCTGTTTCTTAAAACACGAACTGATGCTTGACGTCACGGATCAGTGGTGGTCGCAGGAGAACATGTATAATAATTTCATTGATCCGCGTATTTATTGGTTCAGCTTTTTGGTCTACAATATTGGACATCCATCTATTCCTCATACAAAAGATCTTTTGAATGACATTATTTCAAAACTCAGCAGAATCGACTTGATGTCAATTCTAGTCATGAACAGCAAAAACAGAGTTTGTAACAAAAATAAAAAAGGCAAAGTAAATATGTGGATGCATCAGTTGAAAAGCCAGACTACAAAAGTATCCTATGGCTGTGTTTACGTAGCTGTGAAAAATGGCTCCGACGATTTCTATGACAAGATTATAAACAAAAGAACTTTAAAGGAAAATACAATTTGCCTACCAATGCATGTCGAGCCAAAAAATTTCGATGATAACCTAAAACATGGTTTGTTGACATCAGAATGCATTCATCTTCTCCATCACCACACCAACGTCATCAGTGAGGCTTGGAAGGTGTTCAGCGTACCCCCTGGGGTGATGTTGATTGGGATTTACCTGATCTTACTTGTATCTATTTTAATTTAATTCTTCATACACTCAAGATGTCTATGCTGAGATTAGAGTGAAGAAACACTTTTTTATTAATTAATTGCATGAGATTTCTTAACTGTAAATATTTTAATCTTAATTTTAACCCTTTTGACGTCAATCTTTTAATTTATGTTTAAGAGATCCTAAATGAATGAAATTGGGCTGCAACAATGGGCGTGTGGCTTTTTGCACTCTTCAAGATTTTCATAGAGTTTTACCCAGCTAATTAGTGGAAAGTATCCGCAACACTTTAAAAAATATGATTAAAAAAAAAAAAAAAAGAAAATTCATATCACAAACTAAATGCTTTTTCTTTGTAATTTTTTTTAAAATTACAATAATTAACCATTATCTCATTACAATAATCAATAAAATATGTGGTCCTTTTTACTGCTAGCTGTTTTTAATTGTTTCCTAATAGTTCAGATAAAAAATGTTTTGATTTTTTTTTACTAAGGAAGTTAATAAACATCTTAATTTATAAAGATAATTAAGTAAGTTCTTAAAACTAAAAAAAGAGCATCAAATTTGTCTTTTGTTTTGAGTTACACTCAGACGTAAACAAATTTAATTTACAATATATATCAGAAAACACGAGATCAAAGGCAAGCAACTTATTAGTTTTACCTCAAACTTTCTAGTTTACAAAAAGCGAGACTACGTATTAATGAAAGGCTGCTAACAGCTTATAAATATTTTTTTTTAACCCAGGATCCAACACAAGGACGACTGATATTTTGCTTTCAATCAGAGATCAAAAGATTCATAAAAGTGAAAATGTACAGTATAATATTATGTGTATCACTAACAAATGGACGTGAGAACGAATTGTAAACATCTTTGTAATCTAATCTTCTTAGAGCGATGCTCAAATGTGCTTATGAGATTAGTTTCGCCAATTGACTGTGATTTTCTGAAAAGCGAATGGTTTTTCTTTCAGTGGATTAGTCGGGTTCGCAAGGGGTTATTGTTCTAAAACTGTTGTGCCTTATTTTACATACATTATAAATTATTTGTTTCGTAACCACAACATTTTTTGTACGACCTGAACATCAACAATAGAAGAAAAGTCACGCGCTACTCTTCCAATTTATAATAGTTATGATAAGACTGAGCAGATCTTTTTTTCTTAAGCAAACTCTATCTATTTAATCAAATTTTCAAATGAAATGTTTTCGAATTTTTAATATTTCTGTCTGTTTAAATAATTAAAAAATACATGATATTTCATAAAATTTTGTCGTGAAATTGCTGTTTTCAAACTTATATTTTAACGAAATATTTTAAAATGAAAAAGATATTCTAATTTTGCAGTTTTTTTCCCTTTCAATCTGTAGCTTTATGATAACCGGTTTAGAATAGGTCAACTCTTCAGTGTGTGGAGGTTTGAATATCGTTGTATCAATAAACAGCTGTTAGTCTTCAATCAACATTGATAATCTTTTCACTAACATGTTTGCGAATGACACATGTAAAGATCAAAGATGTGACAAGCGTAAATTCCCCTCTCTGTATAACTTTAACCAGTTAAATTTTGGTCAGTTTAATTAGTAATAAAACATGTTCCTTGGCCGAGACATCTAACTATTGTGTTCTGGCAGTCAAGCAATGTGAATGTGTTAATGGCTCCCCTGGCAGTCAAGCAATGTGAATGTGTTAATGGATCCCCTGGCAGTCAAGCAATGTCAATGTGTTAATGGCTGAGACATCAAACTATTGTGTTGTGGCAGTCAAGCAATGTCAATGTGTTAATGGCTCCCCTGGCAGTCAAGTAATGTCAATGTGTTAATGGCTCCCCTGGCAGTCAAGCAATGTGAATGTGTTAATGGCTCCCCTGGCAGTCAAGCAATGTCAATGTGTTAATGGATGAGACATAAAACTATTGTGTTGTGGCAGTCAAGCAATGTCAATGTGTTAATGGCTCCCCTGGCAGTCAAGCAATGTTAATGTGTTAATGGCTCCCCTGGCAGTCAAGCAATGTCAATGTGTTAATGGCTCTCCTGGCAGTCAAGCAAGGTGAATGTGTTAATGGCTCCCCTGGCAGTCAAGCAATGTCAATGTGTTAATGGATGAGACATAAAACTATTCTGTTGTGGCAGTCAAGCAAGGTCAATGTGTTAATGGCTGAGACATCAAACTATTGTGTTGTGGCAGTCAAGCAAGGTCAATGTGTTAATGGCTCCCCTGGCAGTCAAGCAATGTGAATGTGTTAATGGCTCCCCTGGCAGTCAAGCAATGTCAATGTGTTAATGGCTCCCCTGGCAGTCAAGCAATGTCAATGTGTTAATGGCTCCCTTGGCAGTCAAGCAATGTGAATGAGTTAATGGCTCCCCTGGCAGTCAAGCAATGTCAATGTGTTAATGGCTCCCTTGGCAGTCAAGCAATGTGAATGTGTTAATGGCTCCCCTTGCAGTCAAGCAATGTCAATGTGTTAATGGCTCCCCTGGCAGTCAAGCAATGTCAATGTGTTAATGGATGAGACATAAAACTATTGTGTTGTGGCAGTCAAGCAATCTCAATGTGTTAATGGCTCCCCTGGCAGTCAAGCAATGTCAATGTGTTAATGACTCCCCTGGCAGTCAAGCAATGTCAATGTGTTAATGGCTGAGACATCAAACTATTGTGTTGTGGCAGTCAAGCAATGTCAATGTGTTAATGGCTGAGACATCAAACTATTGTGTTGTGGTGTTCAAGCAATGTCAATGTGTTAATGGCTCTCCTGCCAGTCAAGCAAGATGAATGTGTTAATGGCTCTACTAAACACACGATGGTTTCTGTCATAAATTTAACTTGTTCCTCTGATGATGATAAGCCATTCATAACAATGACAGTGACACAGACGTGTTTCAGTGACAATGTTTCCAACTGAACAGTATCGCCTGCCATCAACTGAACGGCTAATTACAACTGTCAATGTATGATCAAAAATCCTCTAAGCCTTCGATACCTTGATTCATCGTGCCCCAAACCCAAATGGAACCCAAAACAATTATACAAATTTCAAAAGCAGCACCAGTTAAATACTCATCGAAATAAAGAATTACAAGAAATTTGTTTAAAGAAATATAAAAACATAGAATGAAGTACTTAAAATTTACCAGGAATTTCTATATGTTCCATATGCAAGAACAAACACATAACAATTCTCATTGAAGATTTAGATCCTCATATAGGTAAAAGAAAAAAAAAGGTTGTTGTAAAGAGTGAAGTTGGCATAGGATTTAGTTGAAGCAATTCTAATACCGAGAGTGACGAGTTCTATTATTTTGAAAAAACAAAGACGTTAGTAGATGGGAAAATGTTGCGAAGGGTGTGTATTTATGGGGGGGGGTGAAAGATTAAAAAAACAAAGATCAAAGAACATTAAAACATGTGGCCGAATTGATTCGATCTGGATAACAGAAAAGCATAAAAACATTGACGAAAAAGTTCTTCTGACTTATGTATTTTAGTGTAACACAGTGTTGAGATAATTTTATGCAACCACTTCAATAAATATGTAATATGTAAATAATTATGGCTAGTACTGATTTTTTAAATAAAAAATGTGTACGATTAATTGGGAACATTTTTACTAGATTAAACGATTAATTTTGCTTAATTTTATTTTTATAACGCACAAACTGATCCGTTAAGTCACGATTCATTGTTTTTGCAAAATCGGTTAAGTCGCGGTAATTAATTTGCTCTCAAATTTTGTAACGAAACACAGCAAATTTATTCTGCTTTGCATGAAATAGAAGAGAAAAATCATTTTTGTTTACGTATGCATGTGTAAATAAATATTAATAATACGAGGCAAAAGTATATAAGTAAATATATATATAAATTATTAATAAATTAGAGAACAAAAATATTAGAAGTATATTCTTAAATTTTAATCGACTTTAAATATATCAATTTTTTTAATCGATACAATTTTTAAATGATTAATTGATCAATTAATCGTTAATTTCCGCAACCGTATAAAGAACCATGTAATTTATTTTCATAAGAACGGTTTAATAATTTTTCCTTAATCTCTTATGAAAAAAAATGCTTGCAGTTTACGTCTTGTTTGGTCTACGTCAAAGGTTCTGGAACATGTTAAAGCAAAAACATGATTTTATTATTATACTGTAAACACAGAAAGGCAAACCTCGTCTTTCATCAAGTTAATTATTTATGGCTGCGGCTATTCGGACCTGGGTCCGTATAGCGTATGATTGATATACGGACCCGGGCGGGTTCTGTTATATAAAAGTGTATTCGGAGCCAGCGCTGGTGACAGTGTAGTACAATGTACTAGTATTAGTATCGCTAGTAATTAAAATTATGTTGTTAATTTCATCACTAAACCTAACCCACATCCTAAAACCTATCACTAAACCTAACCCACACCCTAAAACCTATCACTAAACCTAATCTACACCATAAAATATATCACTAAACCTAATCTACACCATAAAAACTATCACTAAACCTAACACACACCCTAAAACCTATCCATAAACCTAAATCATGATCAAAATATTAAAAATTAATTCATTTAACAAACAAAAAGCAAAACAAAAACAAAAATAATAAAATAAAAAATAAAAAAAAGAATTCCTCAACCGAAAATCGAACCTCAGACATAACTACCATCTATCCATCGCACTAACGATTAGACCAGGAGGGACGCCATTGGTTTTTTAAAATTAATAAAGTAAACTTTATTAAACTATCGTTTACTAAGCCATCGGGTCCGAATAGCGGTCATAGGCTATTGGTACCCAGGTCCGAATAGCCACTTCGATTATTTATACACTACGAAAACTGCAAAATGATAACTAAGGAGCTTCTACCGAGATGAAATTAAAATTGCTCCTATTATGATGACTTACGGCCATTTTCTGAAATGCATTCCATTCGTATACCCTTACTTTCTTCTAGGTAGATTGGATTGAAGTTTTCCCCCCAATGTATCTCCACTTTGATCAGTTAGCTGGAATTTAAATGTGCTTAAAGTTGCTTTTTAGCGATTTTTCGAGAAGTCGAATGCGCTATTGCACCCGTTTTGTCCGTCCGTCCGTCCGTCCGTCATCACCCTTGATCTCAGCATCCATAAGTCCTAGACCCATGAGGTATATATGTTTTTTGTATGTCCTGACCTGCCATTTGTGCATCAACACTCAGTTACTCGATCCGTTAAAAAACCCCGTTAAAACTACCAAAAAATATTTCGAATCGAGAGGTAACACTAGCGCAGGGAACGGCCGCCATTGCCGGAAGTCGAATACATAGTTTTTCAAGCATTCAAGAGTGGTGCGAAAGCGTGCCAAAAAAATTTTTTTTTTTTTTAGTTGACGTCATTAGAATATGTGTAAAAGTTTAGAGAGTTTTACGTCATCATTTGTGGTGACTTGTAGTTAGATTAAAGAGAAAATAAATTTTTTTTAAATGTAAAGAAATGACTTTTAAATAAAAAAAATGTCAGGTATATTCATTACACAAGAAAATTCATAAAAATATGTCTAAAATCTAAACACAATTACTGATAACTACATAATTCTGATATCTAACATAAGTACTGATACATAATACGAAAATGCGCTAACACGTCCTGGGTTCCAAAAGGGACCAGGCTTAACATGTTTTTTTGTGTAAATGATGGCTTTTCATCTTTATATAAAAAAGACTTTATGTGGTTATGAAGTTCATCATCGTTTTATGATTATACAAATATCAGGTATTCCTGAGATTTATGTGTTTTGAAATCAATAATCGCCTGTTCTCGGAGGCCCGTATTTGTTTTTGGTCTTAAAAATTTTTTATGTAAGAGAATTATAACGATTTAAAAAAAATAAATATATATATATGTTCTTTAAACCGTGTTTCGTAATATTTAAATTAGTGAAATTTAAATATAAATTTAAATATTTTGTGGAATAATTTAACTCGTGTTTGGATTTTTTAAAGGATATTATCAGATATTGATGTGTCTTAGTATTTAAAAAATAATGTTTACAGGTGAATCATTCAAATAATTAAAGGAAAGAAACATTGACGTACATTTTGTTTTCTTTTACAAAAACAAAACAAACAAAATTGTTGGAACAACCAGATTGCTTATAGTTTTTAGGTCACTCGGCGCAGATTAAGTGATAAGACTTGACATGGGACTCACCTTCAAATACGATGATAGTAAGAAAAAAGCGTTACTTGTTCGCTCCAGGAAAACGTTACGGTACGCTAAGGTTCGCTTACCTTTATCAAATGGTGTTTGGGCGTCCCCAGAGGCTTTACAAAATATAGTTGTTAAAATCAATGTAAATAAAAGTACCGAGATAAATATATCGAAATAGAAGATTTTATAAAATTTCTAAGTACAATGACAGTTGTAATTTAACCATTAAAAACAAATTTTCCATTGATTTATAATGACATTTATCAATTTGTTCAAAACTCTAAATAGGTTTGTAAAAATTGATATGCACATAAAAGGACTGATTTTTTATTTCAACCAATTTCTCATTTAAATTTACATGACAATCTTGATTTCAAACATGAATCAGCTAAACAATTTCCGAATACAGGCATTTCATTGCGTTTTTTTTTAAAGGAGTATTTATGAATAATAGACAAAGATAAAATACAAAATACCACAAAAATAGTATGGTACATTGAACTTACTTTTTTTTTTTATTACACTTTGATTATTTCTCTAAGTGTTGCTAAATTGTGAAATCATTATATGCAGTTATCGTATATTTAAAGCCAACTTTAAGGGGAAAAAAAATTTTTTTTTTCAAAACTATATAAATGTTTAATTTAGATCATTATTGAAAATGTACATTTTTAATTAACTCCCGAAAAAATTAGTGTGAAGCGACAAAACTCAATAAACTATTTGATACATAAGAGCTGTCATAAATCTCTTAATATTATTACTTTACAGTAGTAAAACATAAATATATATATTTTAAAAACTTAGTGTGGCTATACATCATATTTGTTAGCTGAACAAACTGTCGTGAATGGTTTGAATGAGTGGGTAGCGACCCATGCCACAGAAAGTATTGTTGAAATCGTCAAGGTCAAGGTCCCAAACCATAGCTCCACCGAATTTCCTGTCTTTAATGAACTGGACCTGGGATAAAACAAACGACAGTGACCTCTCCTGTTTATGACGAATTAAAGATAACATGTATAGATTATTTATCAATTAAATATGCACTTTTCGTATAAATGATGAAGCAGTATTTCGACCGGTATGAACTGTTTTGTGATCTATGAGAAGTCCACTTCCAATATCCTTATAACTGTCCCATAATTTGTAAATCAAAACTTACAACAACTTCTATTTTCATTTAGTTGCATCATTCACAAACACATGTTATATTTAACAAAAATTCCTTCATAGTAACTAAAAATGTGTGTGCAGAATTAAGGAGATATCATGGAGCCACGCAGCTTAGAGGAGACATTGATTACGACTAAGGTTGTGTCCACTTACACTGGTCCCGTTTAATCAATTCATCCGTATTAGTGTATTGCACCAAGTGATTTTTTTTGTTGTGTTACTATTCATATGAGGGCATCATATGAGAGCCAAAATAAAAACATCTTTGACATCAAAGCATCTTCTTAATATCTCGTTATATAAAAATATATATTTATATAATTTACATGTCATCACAGTTAGTTGAGTTTGGCTAATCTGTTCATTATTTTACATTATTTATATGTCATCATTGTTAGTTGAGTCCGTCTAATCAGTTCATTATTTTACATAATCCCCGACAACCTTCTACAGACACACATTCTCAATTTATTATCCATTTTACATATAACTATTAAACCGAATACCTTTTTCCTATTATAGCAAATACCTTTGTCCTATTAAACTAAATACCTGTGTCCTATTAAAGCAAATACCTTTGTCCTATAAAACCAAATGCCTTTGTCCTATAAAACCAAATGCCTTTGTCCTATTAAACTAAATACCTTTGTCCTATAAAACCAAATACATTTGTCCTATTAAACTAAATACCTTTGTCCTATTAAACCAAATACTTTTGTCCTATTAAACCAAATACCTTTGTCCTATTAAACTAAATACC
This sequence comes from Radix auricularia, assembly GCA_002072015.1. NCBI lineage: Eukaryota > Metazoa > Mollusca > Gastropoda > Lymnaeidae > Radix > Radix auricularia. The sequence goes on from MUZC01004782.1 coordinate 116,008, forward strand.
TTTGTCCTATTAAACCAAATACCTTTGTCCTATTAAACTAAATACCTTTGTCCTATTAAACCAAATACCTTTGTCCTATTAAACCAAATACCTTTGTCCTATTAAACCAAATACCTTTGTCCTATTAAACCGAATACCTTTTTCCTATTATAGCAAATACCTTTGTCCTATTAAACTAAATACCTTTGTCCTATTAAACCGAATACCTTTGTCCTATTAAACCAAATACCTTTGACTTTTTATCCAAATACCTTTGTCCTATTAAACCAAATACCTTTGTCCTATTAAACCAAATACCTTTGTCCTATTAAACCAAATACCTTTGTCCTATTAAACCACATACCTTTGTCCTATTAAACCAAATACCTTTGTCCTATTAAACCAAATACCTTTGTCCTATTAAACCAAATACCTTTGTCCTATTAATATTAAACCAAATACCTTTGTCCTATTAAACCAAATACCTTTGTCCTATTAAACCAATTACCTTTGTCCTAAGGCTTTCTTGGTCTTCGTAACCAACCCACTGGTTATTTAAAACTAGGTAAGGGACTTTCTCATCCTCCAGTCTGTTTACTTTGGCGCCTTGCTGTATCATCTTGTGGACCTGGTTTTTTAAAAATATTCATCATGACTAACGTAGACATTAAATGCCTATCTCTTTAGTTTTTTTTTTTTAAAATATATATATTATTTGAATTTAAAAACAAAAGAACATTTGTTTAGTAGCTGTTGTTATTTATATAAAAATAGAACAAAATAAAATTATGCATCAACGATTATGAGAACCTGTAGAATCTCAATTTCTAACCAAAATAGTCAAAATAAGGACTGTGATTATTAGATGTTATATTGAATGTAGTTCTGTTTCTACAATAGAAGAAACTCTTCTGTTTTAAGGATCACTAATGTTGCCGGGATTTTGTGTCATTTGTCACCGACTCCCAACCAATATTCCATCTAAGGATCGTTGGTCCATGCGGCAAGTAAAACATTTGGTGCGTAACAACAACCATATATGTGCGATATTTTACAAACTTTACAGCGGCGTAATTCTTTACAGCTGTGCGGTGTTGGCCAGATAACTGCGCAGCCATTTAGCCGTCCATAAATTGACTTCACGCAATTTTGGACGATTTTTCACCCCCCCCCTCGTCACGCGTCGTCACAAAAAGTTAGACCCCTCCCCCTCCAAAAATACGTCACAAATCTTTGACCCCCCCCTTTTTTTTCAAAAAAATAAAAAATAAATTTAAAAAAACCAAAAAAAACCCATCTTTTTTCCAATTTTAAAATAAGTATTTTTCAAATCACTTATTTTGTCATTTAAGTATTTTTTAAAAGTAGGTCTCCATTGTAATACCGTAACACGCGTGAAGCTATGTAAAACGACATTAAATAAATGGACAGTGCTTCTCAAACGTTTTCGTATTTGACGACCGGCAGGAAGTTTTACATTTCACCAAGACCCGGTGCATTCTTTTCCCGTTATGACGTGATTTTCCTTGAATTTACGTGATAGCGAAATTGGCCCCTGCATGGCCTAAGCCTAAAGCCTATAAGATTAAGTATGAATTCGGCACATTTTATTAAACAAATAATTTTGAATTTTGTTTATTTGCCAAGACATAGCAAAACAGCTAACGAACAATGTAGTGGTAATGTCAAAAACCCTTTGATTTGATTAACCTTCAAGCTCGCGAGAGTGACTATTAATATTTCAAGGATCATTTCATTGTTGATAGAATATAAAGATAGGTACAGGACGATTCCTCACATTGATTTTGATCTTATAGTCACAGTTTTCCTTCTAAGTATATGCACGTCAAAGGCATTTGATCTAAAAAATACCACATTGATATCAAATCTCACATTTTCTATTAAAAAAATATTGTCTATGCGCTGGAAGAGTACTGTACGAACCCCACATGTGTGCAGGAGAGTAAAGTGTCATCATGTACGTCCCAAAATAAGTAATTCCTGAAAAATACTATGACATTAGTAAAATATCATAACTTTTCACTCCGAAGCTCACGAGTATTTTT
>MUZC01004782.1:118066-164747 GCA_002072015.1 Radix auricularia
TATTTTTTTTTTTTTTTTTTTTCATTTTTCAATTTATTTTTATAAACTAATGAAAAATACATTAATTGATACCGCTAACGGGCGGTCTCACTGAAGGGTCGGGGAACAGAGGTAAGTTATCTATTTGGGGTGAAAGGGGAACTCTTGGGGGGTAATGGTGAATCATTGTGGGCATATAAAATTCGCTAGAATCCGCTACTTTGAGGTAACAATAAAATTAACAAAAACTTTTATAATTTTAAATAGGTACAATTATCATTATATCTAGACTGGACAGGGGCGTTGGACCAAAAACCAATCAAACAATTATATCAAGCTTAAAACGTGTATCATTTGATCAAATAGATTCCTGTCCCCCAACCCCCCCCNCCCCCCCCCCCCCCCCCACCCTAAAAAAATATTCCACGTCGTTTTGACTTAAAGTATCTTCGCATAATACTATTGGCATCATTTTACACACATATCATGAAATTCACCAATTGAATTTGGGAGGGGGGATTACGCCATTCCCCCATATCCCCGACTCATGTTGGAATGTGGGAAGGGCCTCGAGCCGGGGGGGGGGTGGTTGACGCACAAATAAACTTAAATACTGTGGGACAACCAGCAAAGAAGTTCGCCGGCTGCTGTCGCTAGAGAACCAAACGGAACGGCGGCTTCATCACACATGCTTTGATGTCAACATCAAACGACGCTGGGTAACAATTTCATGAGTTCTCTTGTGGGTTCTCAAATCTAAGTACATGTATTATAATTTGATTTAATTTTTACATTTCTTTATAACTTACGCCAACCAGAGTCTGGTGGCCTACCGACAGCTCTTTGAGAAGCATTGATGGTTTTACAAAGAAAAAAAAAAGTTATAAAATAAATTGTAAGCCTCCAGATGTTTCAGTAGAAGTTTTTTTATATAAAGTTACCCTTTTGATGGGACGTCAGATTTCTTCAACCCCCTCCCCCCTCGTCACGCATCGTCACCAAAGTGTGACCCCCCAGGTGCGTGACGTCATTTATGGACGGCCCCTTATAGGGAACATTGCTCCCAACTGTACTGTTCTTTGCCAGTTGGAACAGTGTTGTGCGTGTTGATTTCTTCTTAGGTTTTCTTAAATATGCCTCAAGGCGGAACCGTATCCACCCTCTGAGTCTTAAATCCGCAACCAACTCACAAAACAGTATAACTTTTGGTATACGGTCACTGACCTTGCTCCTAAAATTACCCTATCTGTGAATGCATTCCTTACTATTAAGTAATACTTATATTGCCAAGTTCCGCGATGTGGTAATAGCCCTAAGGTAATAAATCGCTTTGTTTACCTCATAAAACGAGAGAAAGCCAGCTTCTCCAGTGTACATTCCAGGATGCCCTGGGCCGTTCGTTGGAGCCTTCATTCCAGACACTTGCGGGTCACTGAGGGTGAATGACCTGCCGTAAGTAATAAGGCCAATGACAAGTTTCTCTGGTGGACATCCCAGGCTCACCCAGTAGGTTGCAGCGAAAAACTGGAATTTAATCAAGTAACATCCAAGATGACGGTTTCTTACAAAAATGTGATGTTTTCTTTCATAGTAAAGGCCTTTTACTTAAATGACCTGCATTCCGTACTTACTTATTTTAATTGAAATTTTATTTCCTTAAATTAAAAAAAAAAAAAAATTAAAAAAAAATTTAAAAAATATTTAAAAATTTTTTTTTTTAAATATTAAAAAAAAACTTTTAAAAAAAGTTCATCAAATTATTTAGTTATGAATGAACTGTCTTAAAATACTTCAGTTTAATCTGATTAGCGAGAAAACGAAATGTTATTCCGGCATTATTTTAAAGAGACATTTTTAAAAAAAATGGCGTTAAGAGTTGACAAACCTGCTTGACTACATGAGATTTAAATCTACTTGGAGAGCGTCAGTACAAATCATTGTTTGGCGTTTGGTTTTATTGTTTCATTGCAAATGGTATTATACTTTTTTTAAAGAAGATACAAAAAATGCATAAATAATATAAACGCTTTATACACTGTATTTAAATTTTAGGGAGCCGCGATTTTACACTCAGGAATGGATAGCAGAAGCATGTTTTAAAAGGATTTTTTGCAATTTTTCTCATTTTTTTCCTTATCGTTCTTCTTTTTTTTGTGTGTGTGTGTGTTGTGTGTTTACCAAATTGTAAGTCCTGTCTCTCTCATCCTGAGGATCTCTCGGTGGATATAGCGGACTCACGTGACCTGTGACGCTGTCCCAGCTGCCGTAAAAGTCGTAGCTCATCAAATTGATGTAGTCGAATATCCTGAAGATAAACAAAAAATTTACCCTAAAAGTAATACGTGTTGATAGGTGAAGTGTGTAAGCTAGATGAAAAGGAAAAAACAAAAAACAACCAAAAATACTGCGTTATTGAGTTAAAGTAGTCTCTTTTTAATGAGTCACTAATGCTTCATTCCACTGAAGATAAATTTTTGAAACATTGTCTAAATCACCATCTTATATTATTCATGACCTTTATTCTATTATAAAATTATACCATAAAAAATTAATTGCAATCGATTTTAAAATGTTCCAGTAATTTCAATACTCCAGTATTACCGAGGAACTTACTGTGAGATTTGAGGTACCTCATAAGCATCGTCAATCGTTGGTTTACCAGCAGAAACAGCAGCTGAGAGCAGCAACCTGGGTTTCCCTGATTGTGTACTCTCATCTTTAAATGAGTCCATAATCTCCTATAAGAACATGCACAATAAAAACTGTTACATAGCTTTATGACTCTAATGTGTGTATAATTTTTTTAAAATGTATTCTTAATTTAGATTAATTCTAACAGGAATGGATCATCATTTGAGATTCCGATATTTAGCATAGCGGATTATTTGTGTAAAACCTACTTGAGTTACAGAAGATAGGAAGGCATTGCGTAATTTTTAATTAATTGCATTGTGATCTATAACTTTGTTTTAAAAAGAATTACATTTTGCAGCAATAGACGATAACTTACGGGGTGCGAACTTGAGTGAAATTCTTGATAAAAAGTTAAACTTCACAAATAAATACGTAAAATCGTTAGTGTCTACCCGATTCTAGATTGAAGCAAATCACTTATGTATAAAAGAAAAGGTTTTCACCAATGAAATGTGTAAACAATGCAACATGCCACTAGTGAAATTGTCCATAAGTGAAATGAATAATCAGTAAGTGTTCCACTAGTGAAAGCGACAACGAGTAAACGGTTTCACCACTGTATGGCACATACCAAATTGTTTTACTACTGCAGTTAGTTCCCACTGACATAGCTTGTTAACAAACAGGTAAATAGGTAAACAGTGTACGAGTTAGCCTGAAAGGACTTGACAAAACAGCGAAAGTTTTGGCAAAGTGCCTTTCTCAACAAACAAACAAACAATACACAAATAAAACGAAAATAAAGAAATGAAAATTAAAAAATAAAAACGTAGCTGCTGTGAAATCCACAGAGTCAATGATCTTTACAAGACCAACCTAGACTACGACATGAGTAGCCTAAACAAGTGAAAGATTAGCCTAAATGTTGACTAGACTTTCCTAGACTACCTACGACTTGGCATGCCAAGACAATTTCAGGACTACCCTACACCATTACATGCCTAGACAATTACAGGACTACCCTACACCATTACATGCCAAGACAATTACAGGACTACCCTACACCATTACATGCCTAGACAATTACAGGACTACCCTACACCATTACATGCCTAGACAATTACAGGACATGCCTAGCCTAAAGACAACCGTGGGATTTACCTGAGCCAGGATTGTGAAACGTTGTTTGTCCTGTGGTGGGCTTCCACGATCTGCAGGGTATTCCCAATCAAGGTCAAGGCCGTCAAAATTCCATCGTCGTAAGAAAACTTCGGTTGACTAAGAAAAACACAAACGTTGAGATCATTTATACACTATAAATTGGATTTTTTAAAACAATAAAATGTACACTCAAATGCTGTAACAGGAGAGTACCACCTTATTGTTTGAAAGGTAAGCACATATTGTTGATATTAGTACGCATGGCGATATTGATTAAGGTAAAATCCATTTAATAAAAATGAAATTTAATTTTTAGAGATACTTTAATAATTTGTTTAATTTTTTTTTTAGTTTTAGATGTTATACTCTTATGATTAATTTCAGAATCTTTTGCAGTTAAAACCATACCTGATTATTAATTTTAGGAAAAAAAAAATCACTCCTTGAGAGTCTCGCGGGGTTATCGGCTAAGCTTTAGAGGGCAATAAATTGCCCCCGAACCGAAGGTTACAGCCTACAGTGTTGTACTGTTGTCAATAATAAATGAACATTCTCTACCTCAATGAATGTCCGCCTCCTCTCCTCGGTCGCAACCATTGTAGAGAATGGGGGTGAAGACATGTTCCAACCACCCAGAGATAGAAGGACTTTTATTTTAGGATTCTTCTTTTTGATCTCGTTAACTCTGTCGTACCTGTTGAGAAGTGAAGTGGGTAATTTTTTATATATTTTTTTTAAAAAGTAAAGCTTTTACGTTTTTGGGGTTACTTAAATCTTGTATATTAGTTATCATAATATTTTCAGTAGGCCCAAACTATAAAATAAGTATTTGGTAATGGTTCGCGCAATGTAATTGTAAAGTTTGCTGCACATTATTATTAATTTTTTTTACATCCGAGCAACTTATGAAAAAAGCGAAATTGTTTATCTGTTTATGTAAAGGTATGTAAAGTGGTATGTTTATAAGACTTAATGTTCACAAGAGATGCCTGACAATACATAATATGATTAATCAAATCATCATGGCAAGTTGAAATCAATATATAACGTTTGGCATCGAGGGGCGGAGCGGGTGTTTAATTAACGGGATTGTGTGTACGGGTGCGAATGGGGAGGGTAGAAGGGTCACAATTAAATGTGTACGTACGCACAACAAATTCAATTTGCATAATACTAAGCCTAGTAACGTAAATCGCTAAGGCTGCAAACGGCATTGAGACCTACTGAGTCAAGACTGATATGCAATAAAGTTTTATATTTTTATATTAATATAAACGAAATTCTGAAATTTTATTTAATTGGAAGTAATAAACATTTATATCTTTCCAATCGTTAACACATTAATAAAATAATTATCTAAAATATATCCGTCGGATTAATATTTCCATTTCTTGAAATTAGTAGTCGTTTCTCGTTCGCCCCTTCACTGGCTCAGCAGCTATATTTACATATCGAGACTCAGGCGAGTGTACTGCTTATGTTATTCTAGTTTATCTGTTATATGATGCCGTTTTGAAGACAAGAAAATTTGAATGATATGTTGTATTTCTTTAATAATTTCATCATGAAGAACACAATATTAAAAAAAAAAAAGGTTAAGAGTAAAACAGGGGAATGGCGGGGGGGGGGGTCTAATTTGTACTTATGCATACGGGAGTGGTATCGCAAAAGTGTACGGGGTGCAACATGGGAAAGAGGGCTCGAAAATATGACTTTTTGTGTATTTGTAGTATATCAATTGCCCCCCAATTAAAAACAAATTACATTAAATATGTGAAAGTTTTTTTTTTTTAAATGTATATCAATAGTTGCTTCAGTATTTGACACTTCTTCTTCTTTTTTTTTTATTTTTTTAAATTTTTTTTTATAGAAGAAAAGAATTAGCTTTAAGTAATGCGGGTGAATATTCAAATTTTAATGTCGTATTAATCCCCTTAAGAAAGATAAATAAGCGTAATAGTATGGGACAGAGGCGTCACTAGGGTAGTTGGGTAGTTATTTCCAAGTGCGGTAGTGATGGCGTCATCCCCTCCTGACTTACACCGTTGACCGCCTCCGAGCCTGCCAGTGCCAAACAACGGCAAGATATAGAATTTAGGTGTCGCCGTTTCTGATGGTTACACCCGTTTTGGGCCGCACCCGCGGCACCCTCTAGTGACACCTCTGTTACAGGACACTACACGTTACATTTCTTTAGAATTTAAAAATTACTAAAATTCTTCCTTTTAAAAAATCCGAATTAACATTTTTAAAGCTCTGAAGTGTTAGAACAAAGGCCGACAAATTGAAAGTACAAACACAACTCACATCCCCACAAACTGGTAGTACAAACACAACTCACATCCCCACAAACCGGAAGTACAAACAAAAACTCACATCCCCACAAAGTGGTAGTTCAAACACAACTCATATCCCCACTAACCGGAAGTTCAAACACAACTCACATCCCCACAAACCGGAAGTACAAACACAACTCACATCCCCACAAACCGGAAGTACAAACACAACTCACATACCACAAACCGGAAGTACAAACACAACTCACATCCCCACAAACCAGAAGTACAAACACAACTCACATCCCCACAAACCGGATTTACAAACACAATTCACATACCACAAACCGGAAGTACAAACACAACTCACATCCCCACAAAGTGGTAGTTCAAACACAACTAACATCCCAACAAACCGGAATTACAAACACAACTCACATCCCAACAAACCGGAAGTACAAACACAACTCACATCCCCACAAACCGGAAGTACAAACACAACTCACATCCCCACAAACCGGAAGTACAAACACAACTCACATCACCACAAACCAGAAGTACAAACACAACTCACATCCCCACAAACCGGAATTACAAACACAATTCACATACCACAAACCGGAAGTACAAACACAACTCACATCCCCACAAACCAGAAGTTCAAATACAACTCACATCCCCACAAACCGGAAGTACAAACACAACTCACATCCCCATAAACCAGAAGTACAAACACAACTCACATACCACAAACCGGAAGTACAAACACAACTCACATCCCCACAAACCAGAAGTACAAACACAACTCACAACCCCACAAACCGGAAGTACAAACACAACTCACATACCACAAACCGGAAGTACAAACACAACTCACATCCCCACAAACAAGAAGTACAAACACAACTCACAACCCCACAAACCGGAAGTACAAACACAACTCACATACCACAAACCGGAAGTACAAACACAACTCACATCCCCACAAACTAGAAGTACAAACACAACTCACATCCCCACAAAGTGGTAGTTCAAACACAACTCACCTAACCACAAACCGGAGGTTCAAATACAAATCACATCCCAACAAACCGGAATTACAAACACAACTCACATCCCAACAAACCTGAAGTACAAAAACAACTCACATCCCCACAAACCGGAAGTACAGACACAACTCACATCCCCACACTCCATGGTGTGCTCTCATCATTCCACTCAAATGGAGCCAACTCGCTGCTTTCATTCAGCTTGGCAAAGGCGTAGTGGATGTGGGTGCACAGGTTGGGGTCAATGTCCTCGGGCAGAAACTTGGCGGCCCCCTGACGGTACTGTGCCCAGTTGGTGTAATAGCAGACGAGCATTATGGCTGACTTGACCAGTGGTTGTGACGTTGCGGGGGTTACCTGCTGGTGGACGTTGTCCAGGCTTGTCGCGAGTGTTGATTGAATGTTACCTACAAACGGACGTGTTACTTCGTATCTTGAAACTGTTGTGGATTTCTTGTTGTTGAGATTTAATGCTTGCTGCTTTCTCTTTGCAAAAATGATTTTCAGAAACTTTCTGAGGGACTTACTAGTTTGGTTTTTATGTGCATCTTCTTGTGTTGGATTGACGAACTTTATGAGAGTCGGATTCAGTGAATGTTTGACACCAGGCTCCAGTGTTTGGTTTTTGTTAATTCTCAAGACACGTCTTCTCAGGCCGTCTTTAGTACTCAAGACATACCATTTTAAATTAGGAATAGTAATCTGTTGTCTACTCTTGGATTCTACATCACCTTGTTTGAAATACAGGGTGTCTTGATTTCCTTCCTTTGAAGGTCGGGTTCTAGTTATCACGCTACTATTATAAAAGGTGCCGATATTCCGTGACGTAACCGTTGGAGAAACTTGTGTTATTATTTCATGCTTATGTCTGTCATCGAGGTCAAATTGTCTTCGTCCACCATTCTGACCAATCAGGTTTTTCGACTTGGTTTTTGCCAATAACTTTTTATAGTCACTTGCCCATTTGGCAGGAAATTCTTCCCTGTATATGATGTTCGTTTTGTTATTCTTAGGTAGATTTGTCAATTTAAGGCTTTTAATAATACTGATATTTTTATAACTGATTGTCCAGGATACTTTTGTGGTCGGCGTTATTACTGCTGGTGACTTTGTAAACGAAAGTTCTGTGCCGATAGGTGGTGTTTTTAAGGACTTGGAAGATGGTCTGGTTTCCAATGTATTGCCTCTGGCGATTGTGGTTTGAGCAATTTTGAAATTATGAATATTTTGGTTCTTTAACTTACGATTGCCGTTTCGTCTATAGTCTCTCTGTTAATGAAATCAAATGTGAAATTGTATTTGAAACAATTTTGCTTTTTATACTAAGCAAACCGACACATAATTTAATCTAGCATTTTAATATTTCTGTTATAATAATTGAAATCTAAAGAAAGTGCCTGAAAGACCTTGTAAATATATTTACAGAGAAAAGAAAGAATCCCATAATATTTCAATGCATTTCCTAAAATTGCTCTTATAAGACAAATAGTTGAGCGGGCTACATAGACTCACTCGTGTATTCGAGCACCATTTTATTGAAGAGAAGTCGCACTGATATATCAGTGAGTTGTAGTATTGTCCATCTGGACAACTCTGGGGAACTCCCCGGCCATTTAAGCACCTGCAGAAAAACAAGGAGTGCAGAATTGTATATATTTAAAAAGACAAATTAAAAACTTAAATCAATTACAATAACATAGGTTGTTTATCTTATTTATGCATATAAAGCTAATTTCGATAAATACTATCACATCATCTAATGTTATATCAATGGCAAATGATAAAAATTATTTTAAATAATTCCATAAATCTTTAGGCTTTTTGATAATCAACTTATTGTTAAATTAATTTTTTTTAAATATAGTTCAAGCGGAATACTATAACGTTGAGTTTATTTTTTAAATTGATATACATGGTAAGAGAATATTTTATTTAAAGATTAACTGTCGAAAGCTTGTTAATTTTCTTAACTGTACCAGTGATGGTGAACCTATGGCAGTGATGGTGAACCTATGACAGTGATGGTAAACCTATGCCAGTGATGGTGAACCTATGCCAGTGGTGATGAAGAGCCTCATAAGCAGGCAAGTGACTAAAATCAACCAAACCATCAAGGCCAAACCCTGTTTTCCAGTCTCATTCGAGTGTTCGAACTTTGCTATCACTAAAAGAGTTTTTGAGCAAAATGTTTGACGCGCGGCCGGAAACATTTTCGCCACCCCTGAACTGAAAAATTATCATGAAGAACTCACTTGATGAATCTGGAGCAATCTAAAGGGTCCGTGAGAGTAACTCCGTCAGATATAAACTGGCAGGACGCAGTGTTGTGTACAGGTACCAAGTCTTTTTATGTATCAAAAGACACAAGATACACAAATTAAACAATGAGTTACTTTTAAAAAACAGCTTAATGGAAGAAGGGTAAAGTTTTAAATGTGTGCCACTATTTTCAAATAAATTTGTGGTCACAAAAAGACTTGATATAATTAGATCTACGTAATGATTTAACAGAGATAATTTATTTCGTAGAATGGTTTGCAAATAGAACTAAAAGAGCAATAATCAATAACAACCACTACAATATGTTAGAGGAAGAAATATGTCCAGGCATTTTTGTCTCAATTTCAGACATGCAAGTAGTGTCATCTTTAATTCAATTGATTGTGTTTTTTTTTAACCATTTTTATTCATGTCTAAGAAATTCAATTTTTTGTTGAAGAAACAAGTAACTTTATTTTTTTAAAATCTAATAATTAGGGCTGCGTAAATTATAGATTAATTAATCGATTAAACGTTGAAAATATTAATCGATTGAAATTAATTTTATCTATTATAATTCGATTAAAATTTAAGAAAATATTTCTAAAATTTTTTCCAATTTATTAACACTTTATATTTTTCTGGTATTATTATTATTATATATTTAGACGTGCATACGTAAATAAAAAGGTTTATCTTCCATATTTCTTGCATAGCAGAAGAAATTTGTTGTGTTAGGTCACACATTTTGGGAGCAATGAAATTACCGCGACTTAACCCATTTTGAAAAATAATGAATCGCGACTTAATGGCAGCTGTATATGCGTTTAAAAAAATACAATTAATCGAAATTAATCGATTACATTTGTTACAGATTGTTCGAACAAAATGTCTTAAATCAGTACCAGTCCTTCTAATAAGTAATTATTGCGTTCATCCTAGTTTATTGGACAGAATGTAACGACACATTTATTACATTTAGAGTCACTAACAAATCAGTAAATGGGTAAAAATAAACATCAAAATCAGTATTATTTGACACATTAACCCCTCTCAGCCATTGCTTAAATTCCTTGCTGACCTTCTGATCAGTGATCAGGTACGGTTTCATTGTCATTCCAAGAGAAGTAAGAGAGAGAGAGAGAGAGAGAGAGAGACCAATGAGGAGTCTAAACTACGATAGAAGTAATAATTCAGAAGTCAGTTTTAATATTTTAATAATTTTGTCTTTTATTTTGTCATTGTTGACCAAAATAAAAAAAATGTAAACTATATATACAAACAGGCTTTTTTTAAAATCGTAATTTATGTAATTTAAATATATANTATATATATATATATTCAGATACAGCATTGGATGAAAAAAGCGTGAATTTAAATTTCTTGAAATACACCAAGACCAAATAAATATATATAACAAATAGATTAAATTCTAACCGTACTGGTCCCAAAATAAGCTACGGTTTGAGAGCCCTGCATAGGAAACTTGCTAAGAAGAAACTTTTCTTTTTTGTGTGGCAAAAGAATTTAACAATATAAGTAACATCTGATAAACAACTTCCTAAGTTTGCTCGAAACTCAATCACTGGCCCGTCTATTTTAAATTTAAAAAATAAAAATCACATCTGGCTATCTCACTAATTAAAGTGCCTTGTATCTATCTAATTATTCGTATAGACAATTTATGGCCACTTGTGTCTAACATTAAGGTATCACATGCAGCTTACTGCTCCATCGAAATTATAAAATTTAGGTAACTATTTGTTGTTGTTTTTTATTTTCTACTGTTGATTTTTTTTTCAATAAACATCGGCGCATCTATCCCTGCACATTAGTGGTCCTATGCAGATGCATTGTTTAAACATGCTAGAAGCCACCTCTGCAAATATATTTTACTTTCGCCTTGTTAAAAAATACGGTTCGTTCTTAATAAACATTACTACTAAATTCATCAATCAATCAATAGTAATTAATAGTCTTATACAGCGCTGATAAAATATCAATAAATCGTATTATCATATTAAAAGAAAAGTGCATAGTTAATTTCTGGAAAAGTACAAAGTCTACTTTTGATAGTTGTAATGCTGTCTTAGAAACAGAAGCAAAAATAAATGCAATACAAGATGCATTTTCGTTGCTATTTATAAAAAGTTTTTGTCTAAAATTGAACTTACCTTTGCAGTAGAATGTTTGCAGTAGATTTGTAATGATCACCCCTTGAATGACTAATCTTAAGTTGAGGTCCTGAAATGGCGACACATGTTGTGTGATAATGTTGTGTATCTAGCTCAGAAAACAATATAAAAATCGGGACGCATCTTTAATGACCGGGGAAAGGACATTAAGTGTTTTTCTACACACCTGGTTTGACTGTCTATTTTTAAGTGTGCTGCACTGTTGAAGGATATAGACATGTAGCAATGAGTTTTCACCTGTGCTGTGGTGTGCATATAGTTCTTGGCACATGGCGTTTACTGGTTGTTTTTGTGTTGTACCTTACCTTACACGAAATAAACCCTAAACATTTCTTTAACTAAAGTACATAAAAAATATATAAACCATCAAGCAACAACTTAGATACCTTAAGAAAAATAAAGGATTTTATACTTTAAATTAACTTATTTTTTTGCATTGCCAATAATGTTAAAAAATGGACAAATCAAACATCAGGACCCCGTCTTGCTCTTACGATTTTTAAAATTTATCCGAGCTTTCCACAAACAGTGCATGACATCGCATTAGTTGATCAGTCTTTAAGTCATTATTTCTGATGTGTGTAGTGAGCATACATTTTCTGACTGGACGTTGTGAATAGTTTAGACCTGTTTATGATGGTTTTGTGTCCTCCTGTGTCCTATGTGTGGTGTCTTATACAAATCAATCTAGTAAAACTTCTACCATGAATAAAAGCTATCTACTCGATTTACTTTCTAAATATTTTGCTATATAGTTTGCATAGTTATTCATGTGGTTGACACGATTTTGTTTTCTTTAAAAATGTGATTGATATACCTCCATCGAACGTTCAAAAGAATAATATTAAAATCCTTTTACATGACGTAACAAACTTAGAAAAATGTTAACGCATACAATATAGAACGTCGTCAAATAAATCCAGGTGTTATCTCATTCTCTTCTATATAAATGTCACACTAAAATACAGCAGATGAAATTGCAAGCGATTATAATTGAAAAAAATTAATGTACCGTAATGGAAAGCATCCGCAATAAATAATAGTTTTTAGAAGAATCCATAAGATTTTTAAAAAAAAAATATTTTTAATTTGGTGTCGTATGAATGGAGCATCAACTCGAGACAAGATGCCAGCGTATTGAGTCCAAAGATCGCTTTAGATCGCTCTAGATAAACATGCCTGAGGGGACGTTTCAGAGGCGCTGAAGTGCAAATGTTCATAATGTGTTAAATCTTGGCTATAGAGAAATGCGGGGGGGGGGGGGGTGCTGTTAGTTTCTGTGGTGCGTACTTCTTTTAAGAAAAGTAGAAACATAACTTTACACTAGGAGATGAACTCAAGCTTTTAAAACAAATTACTGCGAATAAATGCTTTTTTAAGGAAACAACTTTTTAGATTAACAATAAAAATCGTTTTATTTAATACTTCTGAAGGAATATTTTAATTCTTCAGTTACTTTCAATAAATGTTGCTTTTTCAATGAAAAAAAATGCTTTTAATAGAGTTAAAAATACCCCCTTCTTTAGTGTTACAACTGTGTGTGTGTGTGTGTGCATATATATATATATATATAAACATGCAGATATGAATACTTTTAGTTGTGTGGTGGTGTTAATTAAAATTAAAATTAATTTAAATCATTCTTGTTTTGGTTTGAGATTTAGAAATATTAGGAAGGAGAGAAACCGAGATACATGTGAAATGGGAGCGATGGAAAGACTTAGAGAGCGACAGTGAAAAAAGTTTGTAGGGAAGAGATACAAATAATTCTTTTTACAAGAATTCTCTTAGGCAAATACTTAATGGTATGTGTTGGGAGAAAAAGATGGAACACTTCTTACCTTGAAATGCATGTTTACTTTCCTGAAGGAAAGGTCAAAGCTATAAAAAGACTAATTCCATTAGATTTGATAACTGAGTTGAATGCATGTTAAGTTTTATGTGTAAGCAAGAGACACAACCTTCAAAATTTGAAGGCAAGAGTATTTTCCTTTTTTTTTTTCATTGTTAAGCAAACAAAATACACTCACACACACAGACACGCACACACAAAATAGCTTTTTTGTTTTTTAAAACTGGGCTAAGGATTGTGGCAGAAAAAATGCCCCTTGGATGTTAGGGCTTATCAAGGATAAGCGTCTAGAGTTATAGAGCCTAGAGTCGTCCAGAGAAAGCGTTGGAGATCTGTCCCTGTGTCAACGAAGTAAAGTGTTTGTAAACCTGGCATCTTGTTCAACTTGTGACCATCTCATACCGTGTGTCTCGACAGTATTGGCAGAAAACTGGGAATAGGAAAAGTGTTTTGAGTTGATAACGAAACAAAATGGTTTTTCTTTAACTTAAAATACCACACATTTTTTAAAGAAGTTTTTGTTTATTCTTATCAAGTTTCAAGATAACTGCTTTTGTTATGGCAATTGTGTTCCCTTTTAAGATTTCTATATGTTACAATGCCAATGAAATTTCAGAAGTTTGACTTGTAGTATTACAACCCAAACTCTCTCTTTCACACACCTCTTTCCACAAAAACAAAACATTTTTAAACAAATACGGTACAATCTTTAAACAAGATTTTGAATTGTATTCATAGATTGACTATGTTACAGTTTCGGTTCACACTCGTATCGATGATAGATGTCGAGAAGTTTGTCTTTGGTGAGATCTCTCTCGGGGAGATGATGGCAGCGTGGACTTGTTCCATAGTACTTGTGCCATAGTACTTGTTCCATAGTACTTGTTCCATAGTACTTGTTCCATAGTACTTGTTCCATAGTACTTGTTCATAGTACTTGTTCCATAGTACTTGTTCCATAGTACTTGTGCCATAGTACTTGTTCCATAGTACTTGTTCGATAGTACTTGTTCCATAGTACATGTTCCATAGTACTTGTTCCATAGTACATGTGCCATAGTACTTGTGCAATTGTACTTGTTCCATATTACCTGTTCCATAGTACATGTGCCATAGTACTTGTGCCATTCTTCGAACCCAATAACAAACTCTGCAGTTGTATAAAATGTCAACTCTCCATATGAAGATAATACTCGCTCACCAAGAAAATTCGATATACTTTTTCTATGTAAAAATGCATCATAAACTCTCTCTCTCTCTCTCTCTCTCTCTCTCTCTCTCTCTCTCTCTCTCTCNATATATATATATACATATATATATATATAACTGCTAAATGTTTTTCAGCCAGTAATTTTTATCAAGATTACAGAGAGTGATTTTCAGTTGTTGCTTTTCTTTTTTTAACTAAACGTAATTGAATTAAACTTCGTACTGAACACTTTTTATGGATGATAAAAGCTTGAAAGTAGATGAAATCCATCAATAAAGATGAACACAGATGTTTTCTACTGCTGTAATTATCTTTGATCTGGTATCGTATTATCGAAATTTTAAACATCTTTGAACAACTTTCTCGCTGTAATTTTCTTTGAAGTATGATACATGACACAGTTGTTATATGCCCTCTAAACATTTTCAAACATTACACAACATTTTTTCCCAATATCATTAAAGAACCAACTTCTAAAGAAATAGAAGAATATGTATACAATAAATATATTTATCCTGAAATTTGAGATATTTTAAAAATTCAAATTCAACAAATATTAAACAGAAAGCAAAATAATTTATTTAATTAAAGAAAAAAATATCTTGAGCGTTATAAAACTGAGTAAAAAAAACAACTAATTTCAGACTAATTTATCCTCTAAAACTCAATAAAAGAAGACATGCAAAAAATTATTAACATCTATTTCTTTTAAATAAAAAAAAAAAACAAGTAAATCGAAATATTAAGTCGCTAACACTGAAGCATACAATTTCGTGGTTGTTTTTTTAGAGATGCAAGGATCGTAAATTGCCATGGTTATCATAATAATAGCTTGTGTTATTTCAATTGATACATTAAAATCACGTTAAAATAGTTACGATTCGTAATACAAATTGAGAAAATCAGCATAAAATGAAATGTTAAAAAAAAACTGTTCAACTAAATGCTGAATAGATCAACCATATCAAAAATATAAACTAAACTATAACATACGTGGTGACGTAGCTATAATCATTCATAATAATAATAATAATAAAATGATAATTTATATAGCGCTGTATCCCAGCAAGGAGCCAGGCTCACAGCGCTTTACATGGAAATAACAATACATATATCAATAAAAAGAAACATTCATATCATGTTAACAATAAGCTATACTCAATACATCAGCTACGTTAATCATTAAAAAACATTATCTAGGATGAAAAATGACCCGGTCCTCTACCACGAATGAAGAAAATAAGTCACAGAAAAAAAAGACTCATGACAAAAGTTACAGAAAAAGTTCACGATTTTTAAACAGACCATTGTTTGATGACAAGATCCAGAATACAAATTCTTCATTACCTTCCCAAATCATTAATTTAAAAAGGTTTTGAATTTAGGAAACATTTTAGCCCATTGGGTAGGGGATGTTTCAGCTCTCAATTCAATGTTTTACTTAATGGGGTGTGTAATTAGAATTTCATAAAACATTATACTACTATAAAGCTCTCACCTTAATACAAGATACACAAATGAATAAATACTTTCTTCCTCTTCACCTGTCCAATAATTTTTGTTCCGTAATAATACTCGTCTTTCTTTTTTTCGCTTCTGTACTTTATCTCTACTTAGTTTGGCTCTCAATTCAATGTTTTACTCAATGTTTTATGTAATTAGAATGAATACAAACTGTTATAATTTTAAATGTTAGTTATATTTAGTTCTAATACTCTCAGAAGTGGTTAGCCTCTCCGTGGCCTGGGAGATGAGTAAGGTAGCGGAAGTGATTGCGGCCTGAAATTAATAACCACGGCGCCATCGCCAAAACACAGGCACCAGAAACTTTCGTACAAACGTAAGGATTGGGCTTGACCTCACCGTGATGTCCGGTGCTGGGTATGGGAGCAGGCCTATACCCAACAATGCCCGGCTTGGAACGCCGAAGACCGGAAGACTCTCTGGGCAAGGGGCGAAACGCACACGGGTCGCCCTCAATGAGTTGAAGATTTCTGCCTACTCCCTCTCTTATTCTATGGTTCTATTTTCGAAAAACGCAAGTCCCGGAATGGACCTTCTAAGCCCCCAGGTTCAATTGGATGGTGGTACGCTGGCTGGGTTGGTTACCACTGCTCTAGGCGTGATGACGGACGACAGGTCCCGTCCTACCGGTCAACCGGCGACTGACCGTCATGGTACGGGTGCGAAGGGCCATCCTGATCAAGCCCTGGTTGTGCTACAATTGAATGTCTGTGGAATAAGGCAAAAGGCGCACGAAATAACCAAACTACTACAGGAATGTGGATGTAGCATTATTCCAAGAAACGCTTCTGAAGGGTAAGCCGTTTCACATAACTGGTTATTCGCTAAACCATTGCAGGTGCGACCGGCGATGCCGGGGCCTTACCACAGCGGCCCGGAACGATGTGACGGTGGAATTGCTCGAAGCCAAGTGCTACAGCAACACTGACACCCTAACTGTGAGGGTGTATAAAGGCGACGTTGGCTTTACAATAACGAACGTATATAATACGCCCAGGAATCCAATGGCGCTTCCAATTGGGGAAGACGTCACGTTAAGTCGAACAATAATAGCAGGGGACTTTAATGCACAGTCCCCCGACTGGGGCTATACCGAGCGGAATGCGTCGGGCCGATACATCGAGGATGTCTGTATTGGTACGAACTTGATCAGATTACAAAACGAGCACAGCGAAACAACGCTGCTGCACACGGGACACAGCACGGAGTCCCGCCCAGATCTAACGCTTATCTCAGCGGACCTAGAGTCCAAGCAATGACTGGAAGTATTGAAGGAGGTTGGAAGGGACCATCTCCCAATTATGATTGAGTTTGTGCTTGGTGTGGACAAACCTCGATTTGACAGAAGGCATTGGCAATTCCGCAATGCCGATTGGCGAAGATACGAGACCGAGAGCGAGACCAAGCTCGCTCTGCTGGATGTTGCAGGAGGCAACGTGGACGTCACCTACGAGAAGTTTATTGGCACAATCCTCGGGATTGCAAGGCGCACGGTCCCGAGGACGAACGGGAAACAGAAATTTGGGCCCTACTGGGACAGGAGCCTAAAAGAATTGGAGAGACAAAGAGCGAAAGCACGGAAAAAAGCTGCCAGGCTGAAGACGCCCGAAGCTCGTAGGGCGTACAACAGACTGACAGCCGAAGTACGTACTGCTGTCGAAAAGGCGGAGAAGGCCAAGTGTGTAAATACGTGCGAAAAACTCGATCTCGCAGACGGTAGAAAAGTTTGGCGGCTAATCGATGCACTATCTGGTCCGGGTAAAGTAAAAAAACCCAACCCATTGACGACGTCAAAGGGCCAAAGAGCAAGTGAAACGAAGCGCGCACGGGCGCTGAATAAACATTTTGCCCAGGTGAATTAAAAGGGAGCCAGATCTGACTTTAGCCAAACGATCGACCGAATGCGAAAGGAGGGCTCCCGGAGACAAAGCACGGGCCCCCAATTCGAGGTTTTCTCGGCAATTTTCACGGTGACAGAGTTGCAAACTGCACTTGACAAGTGCGAAGCTGGCAAAGCACCAGGGCCAGACAAGGTTCACAACGAAATGCTCAAGATCTGGGCAAGAAAGGCCGGATAAAACTACTGAGTTTTATCAACCGAACCTGGACTACAGGCGCACTGCCGAAGCTGTGGAAAAAGGCCATAATAACCCCAATACATAAGGAAGGGAAGCCGGGCGAACACCCGTCCAGCTACCGGCCCATTTTCCTCACATCGTGTGTGGGAAAGGTGGCAGAACGGTTAGTGAACGCACGGCTTTATTGGTACCTCGAAAAGACCAAAAGCATTCCGAAGGCACAGGGTGGGTTCCGCAAGGGACGCAACCCGATGGACCAAGCAATACGCTTAATTCAGACCATGACAAACGAACTCCAGATCAAGAACCACACGGTTGTGGTGTTCTTTGATCTAAAGCAGGCATACGATAAGGTGTGGTGTGGAGGGCTGCTATACAAGCTGCAGCAATTAGGTGTCACTGCTAAAATGTAGAGCTGGATAAAATCGTTCCCCACGGACCGAACGATTAAGACACGGCTTGGAGAAGCGCTATCCAGCGAGGCACGACTGGAAGATGGACTCCCACAGGGTTCAGCGCTCAGCTGTACATTGTTCTTAGCCTACGTCCACGACCTACAAGGCATTCTCGAGTCCCAGAATGCCATGTTTGCTGACGATCTGGTGATATGGAGTTCAGGAAAAGACGTTGCAACACTGCAGAACCGGCTGCAGAATGATCTGAATAGTATTGAAAATTACGCCAACCGATGGCGCCTAGAAGTCAATACGGACAAAACGGTCCATTCCATTTTCACTAATGGACGGAATGCCCTGAAGCACAAGGTGGTGCTTCAGATCTGCGGAAAGAGGTTAAGTTGGGTTCGGACGCCAACGTACCTGGGTATAAAGCTGGACCAGAAACTCCAGATGCATAACCATGTGCGTGAATTATGCGCCAAAACCACAGCTAAATTGTCCCTGGTGAAGAAACTGGCTAGCACGAGTTGGGGCGCAGACGAAAGACTACTAAGAGCTCTCTATCTTGGTAGCGTGAGAAGTGATATTGACTACAGCCTCCCGGCCCAGGCCTTTGCGAGCCGTACGGCTCTAGAGGGACTGGAACGATTACAGAACCAAGCTCTACGGTTCATTTGCGGGGCGTTACGTACCACACCCAGCGCTGCGGTAGAAATTTTGGCAAATGTAAAACCCCTGGCGATAAGGCGAGAAAAGGCAATCATGATCACGGTTGAGCGATACCGTAGGTTGGAGCATGACGAACCCTGCTACCAATTACAAGACCGATGGGTTAAGAGGACAAGACTGAAGCGATCCTCCTTCATGGACGCGGTCTACGAACAAGAAGACTCAGACACAGGGAACGAATGCAACTGGTCCCTGCTCGAGGGCCACATGAAAGCTTTGACCCGCCTGAAATACGTTTGACACTGGCAAATGCCGCGGTGACCAGGGCCAGTCCCGTCGAGCTCTTGCGAGACGAGACTCTGCGCACAATCGAGGCCTATGGAGACAGCGTGGTAAAGGTCTTTACAGACGGCTCCCGTTTCAGAGATGGCAGAAGTGGATACGGTGTGCTCATTCAATACCCCCAGCCAGGACCCGACAGCGTCGAACTATCGGGGCCGTGTGGATCTGTTAACAGTAGTCATGAAGCCGAACTGGAAGCAATACACAGGGGTTTGAAGGAAGTACGCCGACGTCTAGCGAAGAGATAGAGTTTCCCGACCGTCGTGGTCTTCACCGATTCTCGGTTTTCCCTCGAAACCTTGGATCGATCCTCTCTGGAGGCCAAGACGGTAGGTGTCATTTTGGAGACAGTAGGTGAACTCCTGGCACGTGGCGGCAGAGTAGTCCTACAGTACATGGCCGGACACTGCGGTACGACCCAATCAGACAGGGTCGACGCACTGGCCAGGGCAGGCGCAGCCCAGCCCCAACCCGATAAGCCCTTGACCCAACTGGGGGTCAAGTCGTGGCTAAAAGACCATTTCCGTGAGAAGTGGCTTGAGGGCTGGGCAAATGGGAATACGGCCAGGAAGGTGTACCAGAAAATGCCGCGACCGAACAAAAGTGATCTCTGGTGGGCACTTGAACGTAGTAGTCAGACGCTCATAACACGAATGAGAAATGACCATTGTCCAATACGAAGCTACCTGTACAAGTTTGACAACAGAAGGGAACTGGCCTGTCGGCTGTGTGGCTGCCCCGAGGAGACGGTGGCCCACGTACTAGAATGTTGCCCCGAGTTGGACGGGGTTTTGGGTGGTGAAGTTGCGGTACCTGCAGAGGATTACCTCTATGGCGATGCCCGAATGATGAGGCTCGCCTGCGAAAAATTGAACCGGGTCCTAAGAGCCTAACGGTTCGACCTAACAGAGAATGTACATTTGTTAGTTCTAATACACGTGGTTATTTATTTGTACATGTAAAGTTGTTGGTAGAAATATTTACTCATACATTTGCCCATTAAAAAAAAAAATTTGATGTATTGTTTTGAAGACACAATTTGTTTATATATCTTGAATTCATGTAGTTAGATTGGTACCTATAGTTACGTCATACGTGGATGTATTTTGAAAAAATTAGCAAAATTTGAATTGGTTTGTCCTTTCTCCAACATTGAAGAAACTTTAACACATAATTTGTATTTTGTGGGTACAGGGGACATAAATTTCTTTTTAACAAAATAAGCCATGTAAAACTTATATGTTTAGTTGTTAACCTATAACCTAGTTTTATAGTTAAAACTCTGACTTAAAATAATATAACACTGTACAATTCAAAACTAAAGGCGTATGACACTCTCTTCAGCCAACCGTTCCAGTTCCAGCACCTTGAATATCCTGATGACATATCCTAATGACACAGCCTGATGACATAACCTGATGGCATAGCCTGATGACATATCCTGATGACATATCCTGATGACATAGTCTGATGGCATAGCCTGATGACATAGCCCGATGACATAGCCTGATGACATAGCCTGATGAAATAGCCTGATGACATAGCCTGATGACATATCCTGATAACATATCCTGATGACATAGCCTGATGGCATAGCCTGATGACATAGACCGATAACATAGCCTGATAACATAGCCTGATGGCATAGCCTGATGACATAGCCTGATGACATATCCTGATGACATATCCTGATGACATATCCTGATGACATAGCCTGCTGACATAGCCTGATGACATATCCTGATGACATAGCCTGATGACATATCCTGATGATATAGCCTGATGACATATCCTGATGACATATCCTGATGACATAGCCTGATGACATATCCTGATGACATAGCCTGATGACATAGCCTACATTTTAGATACAAAATATGTTTTTTCGGGCAGCACGAGTTTGACATCTTTGAGGATTGCAACGCCAAACTACCGTATACACTCGTTCTACAGCCCGTTCGTTCATAAGGCAACGCCAAACTACCGTATACACTCGTTCTACAGCCCGTACGTTCATAAGGCAACGCCAAACTACCGTATACACTCGTTCTACAGCCCGTTCGTTCATAAGGCAACGCCAAACTACCGTATACAGTCGTTCTACAGCCCGTTCGTTCATAAGGAAACCCCAAACTACCGTATACACTCGTTCTACAGCCCGTTCGTTCATAAGGCAACGCCAAACTACCGTATACACTCGTTCTACAGCCCGTTCGTTCATAAGACAACGCCAAACTACCGTATACATTCGTTCTACAGCCCGTTCGTTCATAAGGCAACGCTAAACTACCGTATACAGTCGTTCTACAGCCCGTTCGTTCATAAGGAAACCCCAAACTACCGTATACACTCGTTCTACAGCCCGTTCGTTCATAAGGCAACGCCAAACTACCGTATACACTCGTTCTACAGCCCGTTCGTTCATAAGGCAACGCCAAACTATCGTATACACTCGTTCGACAGCCCGTTTGTTCATAAGGCTATCCCGTAATCTTTTGAAAAGTTATAAAAGTCTGTGACCCTTCGCAAGCCAATCCCCATCCCAACCCACATAAAAATAAAATAAATAATAATATGACAGCTTAAACAAAATGGTACATAATACAGAGACAGCAGGAACTCAACAGGAAAGACCAGGTCGAGATTGGGGATCCAAAGGGATGCCTAGAAAGTCGTTATACAACAGCTAAAGGTTTTACATGTGGAAATATATGTAAAACATTGGGTAATGTTGTTGATTTGATACGAACAAAACATTTCAAAATAGGAAAATATATAAGATATAAATCTTTTTATTTGTCAAACTTATACTAATATTTCAACAACAACAGCTCACACTCACACTTAAAAGAAATTCATATGCATAGATGCCACAGCCGAGTCGAACTGAGCAAGGGTGAACATTTGAACCGCAAACAAATCAGTGCCTGGTGACCAAAACCAGTACAGAACAAAGCCCAATGGTCATGCACTTTAACAGGCTACAACCAAAAACAGTACAGAACCTAGCCCAATGACCATGCACTTTAACAGCCTACAACCAAAAACATTACAGAACATAGCCCAATGATCATGCACTTTAACAGGCTACAACCGAACAAGAACTAAAAATCTCAAAGAAAATGTTTACATCTTTTGCGACAGGTAAAGAATCTAACGGACGAATCTTTTTTTAATCCCCCCTCCTCCGTGGTGCTACAGCCTATCAATGCCCAGATGCTATCAATGACTTATCCAGTGTGTCAGATGAGTTAAATTCTGCAATATCCTGGTCTTCTCAAACACACTTCACATGAATCAGACTAAAAGTGCTCTACGTGAAGATTGACCCGCCTAAGGGTTGGTGTCACCCCCTCACGACTTAAACCCATTGAAGTCCTCCAAGTCTTCCAGTGCCCAATAATGGGGAACAAACAGCATTTACAATGATTCACTTGCTTAACTTTACTGCTGCAAGAATATGGAATTATGAATTGTTGACTAAATAATATACTAAAATATAACAGATTATATCTTCAATAATATGCTATATAATGGTCAGACAAGACAAGACATTTCTCGATGTGAAAAAAATTAGTCGCTGCAGTTGCGTAGGTGTGGGTCTGATAAGTTAAGTTTCTGAGAGTACATTACAGGGGTTCCTATCTACGACGTTGATCCGTGCTCAAGAAATGTCGTAACTCGAATTTCAAAGTTCGTACAATGATGTAACAAAAGTTAACAGTTAACGACATAAACAAATTATTTAAACAGAGAAAACAATGTCTTACCACATAAAAAGTTCTTTTTTAAATATCAAATGATAAGAGAGAGGCAAAAATAAAGAGACAGAGAGAGGGACAGAGACAGAGAGAGAGACAGACAGATAGAGAGAGAGAGAGAGAGAGAGAGAGAGAGAGAGAGAGAGAGAGAGAGAGAGAGAGAGAGAGAGAGAGAGTAAAAACCAACAAAATGGCGTATACACCGAGACTTATCGTCTTTCTCGCCCTACAAACTACAACAAAGCGTATTCTTTTCAACGCGCGCCCGAAACATAAAAGCAGTTTGTGACAAACATAGTATTTAAAATGGAGAAAACAATTCGTTACCCACTATAAAAAAATATTTTTTAAAATATTAAACAAAGACGGAATGACGCGTAATTTTAATTTTATATATGTAACGGGGGCGCGTTCGTAACCATGAAACAGAATAAGTCAGGACCGTTGTAACCTAGGATTACCTGTATATTAACATAGATATGCATGTTTGCATGAATTTAATAAATAAAAATAAAACAAACATATTAATTCAAAAACATATGATTCATCATTTTCCTCTAAAATAAACATAGAAAACCCACTGTGGTGGAGGGTGTAGTGAGGTGGGGCTCATCCATGGTGTCGGTATGTCAAAGCACAATTGACTTAATAACATTTAAAACTTATGACACCGCCTCTTTCATGAACAGCATTATAAAATATCTCTACGGTGCGGCTGTACCTTCTCATTTTTTCCTAAATTGGTTTTATAGTAGTTTGTTGGGACTTTTTCCATCTCTATTATGACTTGTCAGTTTATGCGCTCATTTGTCCATACATTATTACAACCACATTATCAAAAACATGTAAACAAAAATTTCAACTATTTACAAATGTAGAGCTTAAGGGAAGAAGGGGCTATGTCATTTTTTGTAGTTTTGAGATATTCAAGTTTGAAAGTTCAAAACTATACTGACTTCTTATTAAATAACTAATTCGATTTGATTTGTTAATTGGGTCCGATGCATATTTTTTTCATAAACTTGATTCTATATTTAACATTCTATTTTTATCCTCTATCAGATACAGGGGATAACTAAACAAAAAAATGTCACATAGCTATTTCTTTCCTTGGGATCTTCAAATGTGGAAAACAAAGAACTCTTTATTTAGCATGAAACATTGGAAGCAAAGTTAATTACCGATAAAAGAAAATCATAAAGTATTAACTGTTCATTTGATTTACAATTTAAATTATTGCCAAGTCAGCACCTCCTCCAGTTTTATATTTAAAGCAAAGTTTTTTTGTTTTTTTTTTTTTTTTTTTTTTTGTTGTTGCTGTTCTTAATATTTTAATGCGTCTTAAACTAAATTTAAAAAAAAAAAAAAAAAAAAAAAAAAAAAATAAGACTCGTTTTACGTCGTTCCCTTCTCACACATTAATAACAGCTCAAATAATGACGTCACGTCACAATATTTTATGGCGAAAAACACGCTCTTTTAATCTTGAAATCAACATTTTAAAAATTATATTACATCTATACTTGTATTTTTTACATCGGGAGTTATCTCGCATAGAGTTACGCACGGGACGGACGGACATACATGGCAAATAAACAAAACCAAAGCCCAAGCTACTCACTCCCTCATTGTCTGTCTCCATAACGCCTTGGGACAAAGTACAACAATCCATAACAGTTAAAAAAGCGTGTGTTGTTTCTCGCCGCTAAAAATTATATATGACGTCATTGTTTTAGTTTACATTTTAAGTTTGGAACTCTAGAACGCTGTAACAAGAGGATTTGAGCATTTATAATTATAAAATACTTTGCGTACATCTTAGGAAGTTTAATATTTCGTATTTTTCAAACAAGTTACTTGGGCATTTGAAAAAGTGGGTGCCGTAGGCGCCAATCAAATCCTAGTTATGTATATTGATGATGGTTGAGGATACTGTCATGCTTACTACATTTTGCCATATAGTAATTTTTGTACATATTGGTATTTTCAAGTTCAAATATTAAATAGACGTGAAACGTAAATCCGTTATTGATGTGAAACTTACCCCTGGAACATAATAATACATGCGTAGATCTTTATAGTTCTAAATATAAAAATTTATTCGAAATGCGTGATTCTTAGCCCCTTTGCAAAAATTTCATATTAGTAAAGTTTAAAGCCCCTCTAGATTTATTACGAATAGCGGTGCTTATCAATTCTTGTGAAGATTATGTATATCAATGGGGAATATTCACTTGAAATTATTCCAGTATTTGGATTAGGACGATAATTTTGGTTTTAAAATCCACATTCTATACAGAAGATTATTGCATCCTAAGCGTTACCATAGTTGTGTCTATAGTTGCATTATTTATAAAGCTTCGAATATAAATAGTGTTGATGTTGCTGGTGTGATCAGGCGACTTAGACGACGCTGGATTTGACAGACATAAACGAGGTTTTGTGTGTGAATGATTACGTTTGAGTGTTGTTGCAGTTTATTGTGTTTCCATATCACAATGTAATGTCTTATGTCTAAAAAATACTTTATCCTCAACTATTCTTCGCTTTTCCAGAAAGGTATTATCCCAGCATTGTCTATGCGAGGTAAGCGATGTAATGTAAATTTAAAACAAAATTAAAAAAGTTATCTCCCCCTGATTAGAATTATGTTATTTATTTATTATATTTGTTATTATATATATATATATATATAAGTATATATATACTTAAGAGATATATTTAAATATAATTAGTTCAATTTAATGTCAATGAACTTTAATTTTTTATTGTTAATTAAGTTAAGAACAATGTTTATTTTTTAATATAACTTTTAATTATAAAAACTTATTATTTTAAAGCTTACATGTATGTAAAAAAAAAAAAACTATTATTTTTTAATAATTAATAACTAATTATTAATTAACAAATCGAAAAAAGTTTTTAGAAATATTTTCTCTAATTTTAGTGGCTATTTTATCGATTAAAATAACTTTCATCGAATTTTTTTTTCGGATTAATCGAAAATTTAATCGTTAATTTCCGCATCCCTAAAAAATACATAGCGTAGCATAGTAGCCTATCAGAAGTAAAACAGGGCTGAGAGTTGAACGCGAGCGGGGTGCGACGTTACCAGCAGACTTCTTGAGGTGGAAATTTGATACCTTCCCCTTCTTTGTTCTAAAAAAATTTAAGGGAAAATATGGACCGGACAGTAAAACTGGCTTTTCTTCTAACGATTGACCGGTCCGCAAAATCAAACTGAATTGACATCTATTGATAATCGAGATAACCGACGTTAAGTGGCAAATTTGGCCGTTTTGTGCTCGAGATATTAGGGTTCGGCGACATAAAAGAAGCAAAATAACCGATGATAAGATGCTTAGACAAAGAGAGAATTTGGCGGTTCCACTTCAAAAGCGTCGACATTATAGGTTGACAAGATAACCAAGGTCGAGATAAGTGGTTCCGACTGTATATATATACATATATATTTAGCGCTATCATTCACATAGAGATGGTTTTAATCAAACTCCTTGGTGATTAGCGTCTTTTATAGAAACCTGTAGATCTATTTATTTATACTCCACATTGTGTACTTGTAAGATGAAATATGTATTTAACTAAAGCAAACAATTATTTATATTTACAGTGGTTGTATCTCTCAGCAATTGTCAATAGTGGTGCCAAACATATGCCACGCGTGCAACAGCCGGCACAAGACCCTACAGCCGGCACACAGACCCTACAGCCGGCACACAGACCCTAAAGCCGGCACACAGACCCTACAGCCGGCACACAGAGCCTACAGCCGGCACACAGACCCTACAGCCGGCACACAGACCCTACAGCCGGCACACGACTAAAATATTACTTCCTAAATCAAACCACTGAGCTGGCACTTTGTGTTAGCACTTTGCTATATAAAAGTAGGTTTTAACTAAATTTTTGGCACGCGGCCCAAAAAAAGGTTCGCCATCACTGCTATATTGAGAGATTATTATTTTTACTGGAATACTTACCTTAAAAACTAATACTTATATTTATATGTGTATTGCACTCGTCATTTGGAATGACACATGTTGTTGTTCGTATTTTAAATTTAATGTATGCTCATCACTTCAGAACACAAAATATGATGGTCTTTAAAAAATAACAACTGGTGTATTTTTCTACTTTGTGCGACGAAATAGAAAGAAGTGTTGAAAAAAAATCACCGCCTTTGAAAACTAGTTTCTATAATAAAGCTAATATTTTCTGTCTTATCGAGAACAAGTAAAGAAAAAAAAATGCGAAAGTATCAGAGGCGTACCTGAGATATTTCCCACATGAGTACAAACTTTAAAATACTCTCCCCGTTTAAACATTTAAGTAATAAATGCCATTGTTCATTTATTATAATTATAGCCCCTTTTAATGGCGCCCATGTATCTTGGCGCCCGGAGATATAAGTACCTCTGTACCACTATGGCTACGCCACCGAATAGTATAAAAACATCCGTTTCCTTCGCTCAAAGCTTTCTTACAAAGATTATGCATTACATCCTTGTTAAGGGCATTGATAGGTTGAAGTGGTGAGGCGAAATATTTGGTACATTCCCTTTGTAATTTAAATGTTTGTGGACTAAATCTTGAACTAATGCTTAATTTGTCGGTGTGCTTGTCTTACTCTTACTAAAAGGTTGACATTGACGAGTAACCACTTCTATTTGTGTTTTGAGTATTAGTTACGCTCAACTTTTACTGTTGACACTAGTCCCGTTGTGTTTTCAATTATTCGTTTCTTGGTAATTACTAGTGGGATTTCCCAAACAAACCGAGTCTATAAATAAGTGAGTGCATCTTAATTTATTTGTTGGTTCGAGGACAATTGTTCAAAGCTGCTACAGTGACCGGCGGTTTGTGTTTCGTCCTGTCTTTGTAACTTTTGAACGGTTGTGTAATTTACATCCTTGTGAACGCAATCTGCGACTTGCAGATTTGTGTCAGTCAATATCAACAGAGATCTAATCTTGCTCCATCAGGATTTTAGGCCGTCTTAGACATAATAGCTGATTGACGTCATTCTTAAAACACAAAAGTAGTTATATATATATATATATATATATATATTATATATATATATTGTTTTGCATATGCTAGTGGATTTTTTGTTGTGACATTAATTACTGAGATAGATGAAATAAGATCAATAATCATGGCATTTATAGAAAATTAAAATATTCCAAGAAAAAAGACAACGTGGGATACATTGTATAAGATTTAAATTGTATGAAATAAAATGATTGAGTCCTACAATTTTGGATCACTTCCATAAGTGTCAATGGCTAGTGGAGATACTAATAAGATCTGCTTGCAGTAGTTTTGGGCGATGTTCATTTTAATTTTACACAAGAGTTTGATATTTTGTTTATAGACCAACAACCCTTAGAGATAACATTGGTTATAGGTAAGAATATTGATGTCTATGCCATAAGATGATTTAATTCGTACAGTATGCGCGGTACATTTGTTTGTGATGATATTTCCCACTATGATATTTCTTTTTGTGCATGACTTTCATCACTCGAGATGTTCTGTATTTGTGATGACGTATTTATTGTTTAAATTTATTCCATCAATATCTCATACACTACATATGTTATTTTATTACTTCAATATAAGGCATATTAGATGACAAAACGTGTTAATTCTAAGGAAATAGTCAAATTCCTGCCATTGGTTTTGTTCTCAAAACCTTCTCTCTTCTATACACAACAACTTAATGCGCCCTTTAAATTGTTCTCAAAACCTTCTCTCTTCTATACACAACAACTTAATGCGCCCTTTAAATTGTTCTCAAAACCTTCTCTCTTCTATACTCAACAACTTATTGCGCCCTTTAAATTAAGAGTCAAAGAGGAGTCTGTAACAAAGCTTTTTACATGTCACACGTTTAAAGTCACTCACGCTAAAAATAGTTGATTTTTAAATTTCTATAATTATAATGGTAGCTACTTATTTGCGTTTGAATAAAACATGTACATTTATCAAACTCTCGACACATGAACACATGGTTTTACTCGTGTTGGTTATATTGTAGAGAACCTACGCTCAGATACCTGTTTTAGGGAACCTTGTTTCTTTTGGTACTATGAATTGCATTCAAAAATTTCTTATTTCCTACAAACCAAGACTACGTGAACACTAATTATGAAATTTTGTTTATTCACTACTTTGATTCCAACATACATACACGGTAATCTAACTTCACTTCTCGTACTTCTAACTTTGTGTTATTATATCAAACACAATCTACAAACTCATACGTATAATCTACAGTCCACCCTCTATATTCTACAATCTGGATTCTCTTATCTACTATGTACAATCTGCACCCTCCACCCCTATAATCAAGCCGTCCCCGTAGCGCAGGGGATAGCGCGCTGGACTTCTAATCCAGAGGCCGCGGGTTCGAATCCCGCCGGGGATGTACCCGCTCTTTTTATATTTAAAAAAAAATAAATAAATCCTATAACCAATTTTAGGCCACAAGATCACCTGTCCGGGCCGCCCTTACATCTTCACATTACAATACAGAATTCGAAAAAGGTTAATTTAATTTGATTCTTTAAAAGTGCATTAGTTAAAAGTTATCTCAGGCTATTTTTTAAATGGATTAAATAATTTTAGGGCCAATGGTGGCTGTTTATTTCTGTCTTAAAGTCTAACTTTCACACTAAGTTTCTGTGCGTTAAGTATGAAATCTAAATGCCCAATCAATGCCCATGTCTCCACTGGTTAGTGACATTAGATTTGAGTGAATAGTTGAAGCAATATTGTATCGAAATACATAGTTAGCCACTGGTTTTATTTAAAGCGATCTGTTCTTCTTATCCAGAGTTTATCCACAACCTAAAATTATGGTGATAATATGCGAAAGACGATCCATACAAATTACATATATTTTTTTTCTGGGAAGTCTTCTCATGTGTAGATACAGTGGGTGTATTACATTCATCTATAGTGTTGTGGACAGCATAGGGGGCCTCTAACACAGTCTATCAAATTTTTCTTTCCCTGGGACACTTTTATCAGTTGAAAATTATGGTATAAAATATGTTTTAATTTATTATTATCTTAAAAGAAAAATTTTCCGCTAACATGCACAAGCTTTCCTCTATTTCAAGGAATAGATAAGCATGAAGTCACATTTATTGTGTATAAGTTTGAAGGTTCATTTTGTTGTAAAAATTGATTGTTGCTGCTATGGGTAAATGTATCATAGAGGCAGTGGCGTAGGATGGGGTGGGGGAGTGTCTCGAATTCAAATGTCCTCCTTTGCCCCCATTTCAGGGGGCCCTCAAAGGAGGGTCCAAAAATGTGTTTACACCGTCATGTATGCAGGGCTCCCCAAAGAGGCCAAGCATCCCGGGGCCCCAAATCCCTACCAATCCCTAGCTACGCCACTGCATATAGGAATGCGACGAAGCTTTGAAACAGAACACAAGCTGCACAGACAAGTTGCGTGATCATATAAAAATGAATGCATCTTCATTATTGGCATAACACAACGGTAACTTTTCAAATAATGCCTTTATCAGTACACATAATTGAACGTTAATGTTTTATTAAATTTACAAAAATTTACATTATTTAATACATACTATGGCATTGGAAAATATGAGCTAATAAGTAAGGAACACAACTAGAACAAAGGGACTATAACTCAACAAAGTTACAGGATATAAGAATAAAAAAATGAAATTATAACAAGTGCAAAAGATAAGAAGATTGAGGGACATACGTCAACATTTCACAACGAATTACTCAGCTTCAAACTGACATACCAGCAGCCATAGATATTTACTCTATCCTTCTTCTCATTCTTATTAGTAAATGAAAACATGTAAACATGGTATGAGTTATAGTCTGACAGGGCGTTGGTAAACAGAGATCGTTTCGGCAAAGAGCCTTCCTCAATGAACAAACAATACACAAATAAAACGAACAGAAAGAAATGAAAAATAAAAAATTAGCTGCGGTGAAATCCAAAGAGTCAATGAATGCAAAGTAGGATGAGAGTAGTGTGAACTTATATATATATAGGAAAGGAGAGAGTGGGTGTGGCAAAACGATTAGGTGGTCAGCGAAAACACAACATTCATCCCCTGTAGTGCTAGTGTCCCATACTCTTGGATTAGTCTCCACCCTCCTGGGTGTGTTTGTGCAAGAGACCATGGCGGTGACAGCCAGATCATCGACGTCCATATGGTCGCGTCCATTGAAGTGTCGGGAGGCAGGATACTGTTTGTCCTCTCACCGCAGCTAAGATTTTATTTATCGTTTCTTTATATTCGTTTTTTTGTTTGTTCGCTGATGAAGGCTCTTTTCCGAAACGTTCGCCATTTTGTTACGTCCTGTCAGGCTAACTCATACCCTGTTTACCTGTTTTCCATTTACTAATTTAAAGGCCTAATTTCAGTCTCGCCCCCATTTTGTTGTCATTCTAAATTCTACAAATTTTATGTGAATGCAGCAAGTTGAAGCATATTTTACCACATATCACCATCAGTCCCGTACCCGTTGCGGTCGTTGGGGTTTGGGGGGGGGGAGTTGATAAACACATCAACAGGCAACGGTCTCCATGTTGACCTATTTTGAGTGGCAGCCAGTAATTCTATCAACCGCAGTTCTTTCAAGTCTCTTATGTTGTCAAGTCAATTTTTGCGCTGTCGAACTCTTCGCCGGACCTCTTCGCCGGACTTTGAGTCAACGTGATTGAAAACAATAAATTGTGTGTATCAAGTCCGAAAAAAAATTCATTGATCTCATCTCAAGCCAATTCGTAAAAATGTATTTGATATAACTACTCGAATAACCGAAAACTATGTTATCTTTTAATTAACTCGTCTGACATCATCTAAACACGACCAGCAGACTATCAATGAGCTCCTCTGTTTGGCGAGATACAGAGATAACCTTCTCCACCTCATCGGTGGCATTGAGTATACATGTTCATATATATTATGTTATACATAGCTTAGGTTCTCAGTTACGACTCTATAAAAGAGATTCGTTAGGCTGTTCCCAGTGGCGTAGCTAGAGCTTTTGCCGCCCGGGGCGGTCTTTAATATGCCGCCCTTTTAGGGGTCGCCCATAAACGACGTCACGAATTTTTTTTTTTTGGAGGGGGGGAGGCAACACACATATTACGTCATTCAAACCGCGCAACTTTAAATAAAAGTTCCACTTACATATATGATTACCGACACTTTATTCAATGAAGTTTTACGTGGTTTCACGCGTGTTACGATATTAGAGTGCAGCCTTACACTAAAAACATATTTAAATGACCAAAAAAAAATATTTTAAACATGCTCGTTTTCAAATAGAAAATACCGCTTGTATGGGGGGTAGGGGGTTCTTTGTCACGTCCCATTGAGGAAGGGGTCTAAGTTTTCGTTTCATGACGCCGTGTGACGAGGGGGCAGGGGGTTAAAAATCAGTCGAAATCACCTGAGGTCATTTATGAACGGCCCCTTAAGTCAATCATATGATGGCTTTTAACTTTTTATAAATTCATAAACTTGAATAAATAGTTGTAATTGAAACACAGTACATTGTAAAAAGGTGGGGAACAATTTTACCATTGCATGCCCTATTTATGTAAGCAGTAAGAAAAGAGGCTACATAAGATGATATACCTATAATTAAAACATTATAAAAATACAAGATAATTGTTTTGAAGGCCACAAAACAGTTATAAAGACCCCCCCCCTCCAAAAAAATGAAACAAAAGATATTCGAAACTTTTACACCAAAAAACATTAGCAATTAATATGCTTTTACTTTTTATTTATAAATAGATCTATATGATTTTTAAAATAAATAATGAAATTGTATACATCAGTATATAAACAATAAACATATTTTTTTTATTATCTATACATTTACTTACTTACCTAACTTTCATAGTAGAAAAATCGTGTATTATGTTAAAAAAATATAAATTTTTTGTAATATCTTGACCTATGGACATATTGCAAAATTTCGTAGTCTTAAATCACTTATTGTGGAGCGAATATAATTTTTTATCAATTTCAGTTTGGAAAAGCTCCTTTCAACACTGGATACACTGATTGCAATTGTTGAAAAAATTCTTAGCAAAATTATGATGTTGGGCAAAGAATTTTCTAATATTTACTGTTCAATATATTTTAATAGATCATTTTTTTAAAAAAACATAATGTCTCTTCTTGTAGTGTAGCCAGAGCTGGTCTTAGGCTCCTGCAACCTATGCGGTCGCAGAGGGCCCAGCGCTTTCATAGGCCCAACCTATCTTAATTTTCACTTAATATCCTTATCAACACCTTATCCCTCTCCAAACTGGGCACACACAATCCTTTTCGCATACTAAGCTGCATAGGGCCCCGTAATAGCTAAGACCGGCCCGTGTAATGCCATAAAAACCTGGATCTTTTCTCTTTTAATCTCGAACATTTCTTTATCAATGTAAATAATGAAATTTATTTCATGTTCAAATCGTCATATATTAGGCTAGATGGTATTATACACGAATATTTTCTTGCAAGGACATGTAACTCATCACCGCGTTGTTTTATTTTCTTTCATAATTATATTTATTGATAAAAACATTTCTCGTCTTCTGAATTATCCCCATACATATTTTTCTCCTTCTAACTTTATATCTCTGGAATATCTCTAACTCTTTGTAAAAGCGTTCTCTATTAGCACATACCTTTGCTCCATGAAATGGGTTTGCATAGTTTGCATTAATTTAAAAAAAACGGGTTCCCATAAATTGAGATAACATAGAAAAGAAAAAGACCACATTGAACTAAATAAAATTCCAGCATCTGATCTCGTTTTACTAGTTACTTCATTTGACAATTTTTCCAAGACTCTTAAAATTTTGAAGTATGTATTTTTTGGAACTATTTGTGTTATTGTGGTGTTTATTAACGGAAAATGAATGACCGTTCATTTTCAATGAGTAACCTTATTTTAATGAACAACGCAAGCTGTATGTGCTACTTTAATGCAATAAAAACAAAGTAAATTAAATTTTTATTAAGTTATCTTACAAAAATTATATTAAACCTGAAACAATAATATAATTTACTACTTGCAAGTTGAACACAATATTCGAACCACGATGTCATGTAGGTACTTGTAAGCGCATAATTCTACAAATTTCGAAATTCCACGCTAGAACTGTCGTTGTGATATTAATAGTAGATCTACATATTTTCGTGCAGTTTTCTTATAAAAGCGCCATCTCTGATGTATACCGCTTAATTTTCCAAACAAATCGTTACTTTTTTTGAGCGAATTAAAATTTTTAAACTGTTTAAACAATCACTATGTAATAAAACAAATGTTGCACGAATCCATTAATTAAAACTCACAATTAAGATACTTTTTGTTTCACCATGGTTTTACCCCTTTAAAAGAAAAAGGGCAGTTTTCGGAAATGGCGTTAATTTTTAAATGCCCACAAACGCCGCCCTTTGAATGAGTGCCGCCCGGGGCGGACCGCCCCCTCCGCCCCTCCCCTAGCTACGCCACTGGCTGTTCCGCTATCCCGGCTTTTAGGGCTTAACTCAACAACTGTAACTACCGGACGAACAATGACACACTTCAAGAAAACACGATTGTATCTCTGTTTTATCCTGCTACTATAATTAGGGCTCGCCATGTCGCGTACACAATAACCTGTTGATTTAAGTAGACAGTGGTATTCTGTGTGAGCTGTCAATTTAGTTTCGTACATTTGAAGCTTTGTGCTAGGAAATATCTCCAGTTGAAAACGTGTAGTGAAAAATTGAAACATTTTAATCAAGGTAAGCAAGACACAAAATTTAGTAGTACAAATTAAATCAATTATTACTACCGTTCAGTCCCTAATATATATATATATATATTATTTTTAGATTAAGAGGAATATACACTTAAAAATGTACAACGGAATGTTGTGTTAAAAAGCGTTTTACCTCCTTAGCAAATATTTTCCGGCAACACATACAACAGACGACTGACAGGAAGTTTAAAAAATCTTGGAATTAGAAGATTATTATGCGTCATATTCAATTCAATGGAAGGCATGCTTTTAAAAAAATAACTAGATTTAATTTCCTGTAGTGCGAACTAAAATGTTTTCCCCAAGTCAGTAACCGTAGTGATAACAAAGGTAAACAAATGTTGGAAAACTCTCATGGATTGGTAAATTTTTGGCTAATGTTTATAAGTCTGACCGCAGCGTCGCGTTTCTTCCGGTTGCTATGAAAGATAGTTGCTTCCCTTGAATTTTGTTGGTTTCTTATTTATTTATTACCTCCCCTTGCTGTAAAATGTAAATAATTTGTTTAGTATCATTCTTGGATGTGTATTCATGCGCCGTTGGCGGGCTTTTTTTGACCATGTCGTTTCAATTAGTAAGTGGCCATTTTTTGTTAGAATTTTCGGAAAATTGAAGATTTTAGGGTTTGGGTTAGGTATAGCTTTTGAATTTTCGGAATATTGAGGTCCCAGCCATAATTCAGAACCTCATCTCGAGGGTCCCAGCAATCATTCAGAACCTCATCTCGAGGGTCCCAGCAATCATTCAGAACCTCATCTCGACGGTCCAAGACAGTTCTTAGGTTAGGTTTAGTTATCAATTTTAAAAAATTGAAGATTTTAATTTTAGGGTTTGGGTTAGGTAAAGCTATATAATTTTAATAGTGGCAGCAGTGATCTAATGCGTGAATTTCTAAAAGGATTTAAAAAGTGTATACCCCTTTGTTGTGATTCCGATGCCTGATCGGTAAGTACCCATTGTTTTCTTCATTTTTACAACTATTTTGCTTTTATGTAAAACGCTAAAAAATACTCCTTAAAATATTAGAATGTCCCCCAATCCTTCGGCCATCTATTGCTATGGCACGTCACCGCCGGAAAAGTAATGCGAGCACCGTGAATTTTTTTTTTTTTAAATTGCCGGTAGCTAAAAAATACTGCGCAATTTTAGAATCCCTGATTCCCCTACCCCTCTGATTTCACGGGGCTCGCACTACTTTTCCGAAAGTCACGGCGGTCACGTGCCTTAGCAACAAGATGGCCGCCGATAATAGCGACGCGGACTGACAACTATACTATACGTTTACCAAATTTTTAAATAAAAATGTTAGTGGGTAGTGTGGTTCTGAGAATCTCTAAGGGAGCCTTTCTCAGAAACCGAAAGTAAAATAGAGATAACGATGGTTTTCTTCAATAAAAAAGAAAAGATATTGGACCAATCTACTGAGAACGTTAAAAATGATTTATTCATCAACCAAATTCCGTCATAGATGGTGTTTCAAAGCCTGATTGCAGTCCTACCCCTCATTTTGTTTCAATGAAGGCTGGTAAGATTGAGCATTAAAGTAATTAAGTAAACCATAAATCTGTGTTTTTAACCACTCACTAGTCACTTTGACTGAACATTTCGTTGCAATTAAATTCAAGATGAACGCAGGAATTAAAGTTATATATTGACGGTCACGAATATCATTTTATTCACTTAATTGCCTTACCGATAAAAATATCTTAGTACTAACTCAGAGGGGCAGAGATATTTAGTCCTGAAAATCTGTACAATTGCCAATGGCTTATTCTTATTTCTTAGGTTATTAGTGTAACGGTATTTGTTTTTCCGTTTTCTTATGGGTGTTATTTAACAACAGTATCTTAGTCACAATAATTGAAATCCTCAGTATTCACAGAATAAGTTTAATGTACCAACAAGGTGTATGGACATTTTTACAAGGCGAAAATCGTCGGAGAGAACTCAAACACAACCACCTGCCACTCTAGTGCCTTCTCTACCTTCATTCACTGTCTTCCAGTGCATTCTGGTCTATCCCTTACTTCTGTCACGTGACCTCCTCTCAAACACACATTTTCGTAAGTGACAATTAGGTAGCACTTACTATTTTATTAAAAATATTTAGAATCACATCTTTACCACTGCCTATTTTTTCAAAAAGACACTATCAATCCTATAGTGGATTTCCCACTATTACTCTATGATCTCTTAATGCCAAGCAACATTAACCCTTAGTAGACATACCCAATTGAGTTTGCGTTTGAAATATTTCATCAATATATTATTTACCTTCTTATTTTATACATCACATACGATCATTATAAGATGACGATTGTCGCGTCTTAAGCTTATCCGTAGTTTACTGCTAATTTTGCATGTTCTTTATAATTTTGAATGTTGATTGTGTGTTAGTATTCCCTGGTCTCTTCGAGCAAATCATCCACGATTAAACACCATACGAGATGTCGGACAAATCATCCACGATTAAACGCCATACGAGATGTCGGGCAAATCATCCACGTTTAAACGCCATACGAGATGTCGGGCAAATCATCCACGATTAAACGCCATACGAGATGTCGGGCAAATCATCCACGATTAAACGCCAGACGCGCAAATCATCCACGATTAAACGCCAGACGGGCAAATCATCCACGATTAAGCGCCAGACGGGCAAATCATCAACGATTAAACGCCAGACGGGCAAATCAACCACGATGAAACGCCAGACGGGCAAATCGTCTTTTTGCATTAAATAGTTTTTAAAAATGTTTTTATGTCCTGCTGCATGCTGTACACGTTTGCGATGATTCTGTGAAAATAGGTACTACACTGGTAGTGAATGTTTGAGCAACTGTGCAGGTTTTGCAAATGTTTCACATTTTTAACAATCAAATATGGCGTATTTAATTGGTTTTCAATGACCGACCAAACAAACAAATAAATAAATAACACAATAAATTTGACCATTCAAACCAGAAAAGGGCAGTAACTCATTTTCCCGCCAAAATCGACTTTGTAGGTTTAGCAAGTATACTCCTTAAATATTGTGCCCATTTGGTGATTGACTAAGAGAATGTTATGATTTAAAACTCAATCCCTAAATCCAGTGGTTCTGAAACATTTTTTAATGCGTGTGCTTCCTTGTAAAAAAATGTTCGCAAGCTTGGTTATTATTTAAATAACATAAAAAAATACAATAGAGTATTTGGAAAAAAAAATACATTGCTTCTGTTTTCTTAAGTACACCTAAATTTTCTGCCGAAAAAAAAGTCAAAATATAATTTTTTTCCCTCTTGTTTTAAATCTAAAATGTACAGCTAAAAGGATCTTTAATAGGGCTTATAAATATCGTTATTATTCAACTTTACCAATCAATCTTAAAACACGACTTTAAATTTTAAGGGAGATATTTGTTGATAAGATAGATTCGTGGTATATTTTAAAAACTTCTATATTCAATTATAGTTTAGGGACCGTCAAGCAATTTTGCTGATTTTTATCTCCCCCCCCTAACCCTCATCACACATCATCACAAATGCGTGACTCCCCCCCCCCCAACTTGGCGCGTGACGTCATTTATGGACAACCCCTTTAAATACTCCTCTGTAAACCTTTATCCTTTTCCTGTTTCTTATAGCATAATACTGGTACACAATGTCTACTTCAGTTAGTTAAGTACTTGAGTCATCTTATGTGCTCATTATCATGCGCTAAAGAGATCTACTTTTTTTTAAAAAGGCATTTTTCCAGGAATGCAGTTGATCAGCTCATGTGTCCCCTTATCGTGTCCCAATTATCTCTACTCTGACACAGTTATCATAGATGTATCTTTCTTGGATTTCTGTTAAACTCCTGCATACACACCGAAAGAGACACGTGGCAAAGCGTATTGTTTTATCTCGTTTGTTTAATTTTAGTTCAAATTTCTAATGGCATATAGGTGTTTTGGACCAAGTAGGATGTTATTGAGACCATACATTATTTGTTAAAGATGTGATTATTGGAATGGGACAAATGCTTACACATTTAATATTAGGCAAATGTGACTACGGGTAATTTTTAATGACATGTTTTATTTTGTGTGTGTGTTTGTGTGAGGACTATTTTTGATAAGCACTTGTACTTAAAGGGCCGCTTAAAGGATTTATGTGTGCCCTAAACTACTCTACACCATAAACTGTATGATAATGCTAATTTAAAAAAATATATACAAAATATAAAATATAGGTTTCTGATCTCAATACCACAAAGAGATTTGTAAATTTATTAATTTGTTTTACTATGAGTAAAAAACAAACGTTTATAATGTATTAACACAAAGATTATTGAGGAAAATTGCGACTGTAAACTTAAATGAGTTTCTATAATCTGTAGCCCTACATTAGTGACTAAAGTACATTATATTCTTATTTTCTTAACAGTTACTCAGCCTAGGTTAGTCTCGCAACCTCAAGTGCTCTCCCGGATATAATCTTTAATCTACTTTATCCGGCTTCACCATAAAATGAGGGCGGGAAAGATGTATAAAGATAGAAGGTTACTGTGCGCTGTTACATTGTAAAGAACAGTTGTATCGAAGATTACATAAATGTTTATGTTGTTTTTTAAATATGTGTCATTCTCATTGGAGGGTTGAGTCACTCAGACTCTTATAACCCGACCTACAATACCAACGACGAGCCTCAACATAAGGGCGTCGCCATGGAGATATTCCTCCACTGTGCGTGTGCTGCCTGACCCGTCCACACGTCCCCAATAGCCGCAGAACATTCGGTCAGCAGATGTGCCACTGTCTCCTCGGCCATGCCACATAACCGGCAGCTGGGTTCCCTGTTTTTATCTAGCCTGCGAAGGTAGCTGTTTTTTGGACAGTGTCCAGTCCGCATGTGCGTAATGAGGGACTGGCAGCTACGAGGCAGCTTCCACCAAGGATCTCGCTTGCTCGGTCGCGACATTTTATCGTAAAGCACTCTTGCCGTGTCACCATTCTCCCAGCCCGCTAGCTATTTTTCAATGAAACGGTCTTTTAGCCACGATTTTACCCTTAGTTGGGTCATTAGGCGATCGATTTGGGGCTGGGCAGTGCCCTTCTGCGCAAGCAAGTGTGCCTTTTCTTGCTGTGTTATATTTGCGTGACCTGTAATGTACTGTAGGACGACCATGCCCCCGCGAGATCTAATGTTGTTAACGATCTCCAGTACAGCATCGACAGTTTTCGTCTCCGTAGAGCCCCGACCCAAGGATTCCAGGGAGGATCTTGAATCGGTGAAGACTACGACTGTTGGAAAACTCTTCCTTCTACATAGGCGTAGGTGTACCTCTTTCACACCCTTGTGAATTGCTTCTAGCTTGACATCCCCGATCAAAGCTAGTCTTCCACATGGTCCAGACAGTTCAGTTACTGCTGGCCCTCCTGCAGGGTATTTAATTAGTGCACCGTACCCACTTCGTCTATCTGTGAAGGATGAGCCGTCGGCATAGACTCTTACTACGCCTGTACCGTAGGCTTCGATAGTCCTTAGCGTGTCTTTATACTGAAGCTCAACTAGACTATTTTTTCCCACCGCGGCATTTACCAGTGACAAACGTAGATCGGGCGGAGAGTAGCATTCGTGAGGTCCCCTCGCCAGGACCATGGATATTTTCTCCCTGCTTTTGGGTAATGTGACTGAAACCTCGAGCTCAATGACCACATCCATAAAGGAGGGCCGTTTGAGTCGTGTGACTTTTACCCACCTGTCTTGCATCTGAAATCAGGGTTCGTTGCGATCCATTCTACTGTATCTTTCCACCGTAGTTAGTATTGCTTTCTCTCGCCGTACTTTGAGCTGTTTTACATTTGCCAAGATTTCTACCGCGGCGTTGGCTGTGGTACGTAACGCCCTACAAACCAGTCTTAGAGCTTGGTTTTGGACTCTGTCAAGGTCTTCGAGTGCCGTTCTGCTCCCAAAGGCCTGGACGGGGAGGCTGTAATCAATGGCTCCTCTCACTTTGCTGAGGTTCTTGCGTCAGCACCCCAATCAGTGCATGCCACCTTTTTCACCAATGACAATTGGGCAGTGGTTTTGCGCGCAGTTCACGTATACGATTGTGCAGCTGGAGTTTCTGGTCCAACAGTATGCCCAGTTACATTGGCTCCTTGTCCCATTTCAATATTTTCTCGCAGATGTAAGCACAACATCATGTTTAATGCATTCCTATCATTCGTGAAAATGGAATGGACGGTTTTTTGGGTGTTCACTATGAGTCTCCACTTTTTGGCATATGCTTCGATCGTATCGAGGTCGCGCTGTAGTCTTATCTGCAAGTTCGCTACGTGCTGACCGGACGTCCAGAAAACCAAGTCGTCTGCAAACATCGCGCATCTACTCTTGATAGACGTTTGAATGTCGCTAACGTATACTAGGAACAGCGTACAACTCAAGGCAGACCCCTGCGGGAGTCCGTCCTCAAGACGAGTTGCACTGATTAGAGATTCCCCCATTGCGGGTTCTGATCATTCTATTCTCCAA
The DNA here is from genome assembly GCA_002072015.1 of Radix auricularia. Classification (NCBI taxonomy): domain Eukaryota; kingdom Metazoa; phylum Mollusca; class Gastropoda; family Lymnaeidae; genus Radix; species Radix auricularia. Next base: position 159,796 of record MUZC01004782.1, read on the forward strand.
GAACGATTTTATCCAGCCATGCATTTTCACTGTAATACCCAATTTCTGGAGCTTATACATAAGTCCAGTACGCCAGACCTTGTCGTAGGCCTGTTTTATATCGAAAAACACTGCCAATGTGTAATGTGTGGTTTCGCAACTGTAGCTCATTAGTTATAGACTGAACAAGTCTTACTACCTGATCCATGGGCGAGTGACCCTCGCGGAAGCCATCATGAGTCACAGGAATGCACTTAATCTTTTCAAGAAACCAATAGAGCCTGGCGTTAACCATCGTCTCAGCTATCTAACCAAGACAAGATGTCAAGGATATCGATCGATGGTTGTCGGGCCATTCTCCTGGTTTCCCTTCCTTCTGAATTGGGATAACTGTGGCTTTCTTCCACTGCTTCAGCATAATGCATTTAATCCTAGTCCTGTTAATAAACTACAATAAATTATTCTTGCCTTCGATGCCCAGCTGTTTGAGCATCTCCTTATGGACCTTGTCTGGACCCGGTGCTTTACCTGTCATGCACTTATCGAGGGCTATTTGGAACTCATTCAGAGTGAAATTTGCCGTGAAAACCTCTAGGTGGGGGCCATTACTTTGCCTCCTGACCTCCTCCTTTCTCTTCCGGTTTATGATCTGGCTTTCTTAAGTCCCTCTGCATGGTCTTCCGATTTACTTGGGCGAAATGTTTATTCAACGCAAGTGCGCGCTTTTCTTCTCCTGACTTTTCCCATACCAGAGAGTGCGTTAACCAACCGCCAGATCTTTCTGCCGTCGAGATCGAGGTTTTAACACGTACCAACCCATTTTGCCTTTTTCGCCTTCTGTACTGTGTCTCGTACATCGGCTGTTAGTTTATTATACGCCCTACGAGCTTCTGGCGTTTTAAATTTTGCAGCTTTTTTCCGAGCCTTCGCTCGTAGCTTCACTAGCTCCTTCAGGCTCTTGTTCCAGTAAGGCCTGCATTTCTGTTTTCCATTCGGTCTTGGTATCGTTTTCCTTGCCGCACAGAGTATCGCGCTGCACAATTTTCGATAACAAACATCAACGTCGTCCACCTCGACGTTAAGTGGTAGTAACAGTATGTGAGACTCGCTCACATATCGGTCCCAGTTAGCTTTCTGGAACTGCCAATGGCGCTGCTCGCACCGTGCCTTTATCGTCCTGAGCTCAAATCAAATGGTAATTTTCAACTCTGCAAGGACTTCCAAACTGTGTTGGGACACTAGGTCCGCGGATATAAGGGATAAGTCTGGTGTGGACTCGGTACTGTGTCCCGCATGCAGTAGAGTAGGTGGGCTCTCGGCGCTTTAGAGCCTGATAAGATTTGTATTGAGTGCAACTTACTCAATATAGTGGCCTGACGGATTCCGCTCGGCGTAACCCCAGTCAGGTGATTGGGCGTTGAAATCTCCTGCTATAATTCTCTTGTCAAATATGGTCTAGGTACCAATAGGCATAGAGATTGGGTCCTGAGGAACTTTCGGACTTCGGCTTGCCGTACCGGGCTCTGTTAGGTATTGGGAGTACAGCTCTTCCTTTTACCTTCACCAGACATCTCGCTAAGGTCGAGCCCTTCCCCCCTAAATTCGAGGGGGGTTCTGGTATCTTTGACATTTACTTCTATTTGGTTTGTTAGATTCGGATTTTGTCGGGTCTACACCTTACTCATCTCCCTGGCCACGTAGAAGCCAAACCATTCCGCCGGACCAACCATAGGTCCAGCTCCCACTTGGAGCGAGATGTTGATTTTTGAAAGAGGGTGTGTCTTTTTAAATCCCTGATATTAACTTCACCGTCATCTCTTGGTCCGTCCGTCGGGCCATCCGTCGGGGCTCCGGAAAAAAGTGAAAATGACCCGTTTTTCGTGATGCTAACGAGCTGAAATTTTGCAAATAGACTTGAGTCACATTACAATGCATTGTATCGAAATTTCAGATCGATCGAATGTACCGTAATTAAATTAATGCACTTTTAGTTTATCTCTAAATATTAGCCGTCTGTTGTTGTTGACACATACATGTTTGCTGGAGTTCATTTTAACCATCGGTGACCACACCCCTTCCCCAAGTCCCCGTTTTAAACCAAGGGGAGTTCAGTCACGTTCAGTCAGTAAATTTTTGTCGCACGATGAATATTATTTTGAATATAATATATAATCAAGACTTGTAGTTCTGTCTCATATGTAAAGGATTTATAGTAAAAAAAAAACTTGTTTTAACGCGTTGTTTTTATTACCATGTTTTTAGCAAGTGTTTATTAATTTGCTGTGGTTCCTTTTGTTTGTTTGGCTTTTTTGTTTGTTCACAAAATTTCAGATTTTCCAACGCAAATTTTAACCACCTCTGATTGTCCTAGAGATCTCAAATTGTACCACAGCTAACCACCTCTGATTGTCCTAGAGATCTCAAATTGTACTAATTGTACCACAGCTAACCACCTCTGATTGTCCCAGAGATCTCAAATTGTACCACAGCTAACCACCTCTGATTGTCCTAGAGATCTCAAATTGTACCACAGCTAACCACCTCTGATTGTCCTAGAGATTTCAAATTGTACCACAGCTAACCACCTCTGATTGTCCTAGAGATCTCAAATTGTACCACAGCTAACCACCTCTGATTGTCCTAGAGATCTCAAATTGTACCACAGCTAACCACCTCTGATTGTCCTAGAGATCTCAAATTGTACCACAGCTAATAACCTCTGATTGTCCTAGAGATCTCAAATTGTACCACAGCTAACCACTTCTGATTGTCCTAGAGATCTCAAATTGTACCACAGCTAACCACCTCTGATTGTCCTACAGATCTCAAATTGTACCACAGCTAACCACCTCTGATTGTCCTAGAGATCTCAAATTTGTACCACAGCTAACCACCTCTGATTGTCCTAGAGATTTCAAATTTGTACCACAGCTAACCACCTCTGATTGTCCTAGAGATCTCAAATTTGTACCACAGCTAACCACCTCTTATTGTCCTAGAGATCTCAAATTTGTACCACAGCTAACCACCTCTGATTATCCTAGAGATCTCAAATTTGTACCACAGCTAACCACCTCTGATTGTCCTAGAGATCTCAAATTTGTACCACAGCTAACCACCTCTGATTGTCCTAGAGATCTCAAATTTGTACCACAGCTAGATCTGGGATGACAATGCACGATCTCAAAATTTCAGATCAATCGAATGTACCGTATTTAAACTAATGCACTTTTAGTTTATCTCTTGATATATCATCTGTATTCGTCTGTTATTGTTTACATATACGTGCAACCCGTGTTCACCCCAGAAACGTCCTTTGTAAATATTAAGTGATCTTCATTCGGTAAAACCAAGGAATCCAGTGATTTTAGCATATGACTAGTGTCCTTAATATAGGATGGTAAATTTTCAACTATCGGTTGGAAAACAGAATCCAAAAAATCAGAAATTAATTCAGTAGGACAAGAGCAGGCGGAGACAATGGGTCTTCCAGGGTTTCCCAGCTTATGTATTTTTGGTAACAAGTATAAGCATGGCTTACCTAGATCACTATCATAAATGCGTAAATTTTTTGCAGTCACCTTCCCGCAATGAAAGCACATATTGGAACAAAAGGTTGCAACCGCAACCGTTGCAATACTTGTCCATATGTGGTTGAAATTAACAAAATTTCTTTCCCTCTTTAGCAATTCGTGAGACAGGTCGTCGTCTTGGAGATCGGTTTAGAGAACAACTGTACAATATAAATAAACAGGCTCAGTGTCCTGTGTCTAAACATTTTAACAGTGTTGACCACGACGGCATTTTGTATATTGTAGTTACTGGTATTCTATATGCAACCAATACCCATGATAGAGTCCACATGGAAAATAGACTCATAAAACGATTTGGTACGTTGGTTCCATATGGAATTAACCAAATCCACAATTTTACCTGACTGCAAAATCGTTTTCCCGTTGTGGTTTTCACTGTTACTTTAGATACTTCAACTTCCTCCTTTTTTATATTCTATGTCCGTGTTTATTTTTCTTTTTCTTTTCTTTTCATTTTATCACATAGACTTTAATATGTTTTAATTTTAAGATATATGTAAGTAAATGTTTTTGTACTGATGAAGGCATGAGCCGAAACGTCTACCATTATTTGTATTAGTTGATAATAAAGCTTTAATTTATTGTTTCCTTACACAAATAGTTTGTGTAATTTGTTTTTTTATAAAAAAAGCTTTTTGCAGTCATATTCTGTATGATAAATCAAAGTACTTGAACTTATCTATATAATAATGCGCCTAAGCGCGTCCGTCAGTCAGAAGCCCCTATACCAGGCAACTCTTGATTACTTTTTTAAAATTGAAAATATAGACGTAAAAATCATAATGATTTTGGGTTTGAGATTAACAGAGGGTGTGGTTTTGCGCGCCGTAAAAAAAAACATTAAGTGGCGTCATGAAGCTTTTATTATATTAATTTATTTGATGTTACTTTTTATCTTGATTATAATCTGAGTGTGTGATTATGCATGTGTGCGAGTGTGTTTATGTGTATGTGTGTATGTGCGTCTGTGTGTGCGTGTGACTGTGTGTTTGTATTTGTTGTGAAATAACGATTTGTTTCATAGATTGCTTAAGTGAAATTAAATATTGAAAAGACATTACCACGTAATCTTTTATGTATAGTTAAAGTATGCACTGGATTATGAAAAATTCCGTTAATTTTATGAACACAAGTTTCTGCCGATGCGATCTGCATGGGTGCTTGAATAAAAGATAACGGGAAATCATTGATTGTGACTTAAAAACTGTTAATGAGAAGAACAATCTCAAATGATTTTTTCAGAGATGGTTTTTACATTATGCTTGATTTTAGAAGAAATGAGCCCTTGCGCCGGGATTTTAAATAATATTATGGTACGTGTATAAGTGTTTATACACTGTTGTAAGAGTGGGGTTAAAAAGCGGAATTGTATTTTTTTTT
>MUZC01004782.1:181657-201692 GCA_002072015.1 Radix auricularia
TTTTTAAGAGCTATTAATATAAATTAGACTATTTTATTTTATACATTGTACTATTTTTAATTATTAAAAATAACATATCATTCTATTTTTAATTTTTAAGACCTATTAATATAAAACTATATTATTTGTTCAATCATACTATCATTTTAAAAAACCGTTAAACATAACTATTTCCTACTGTTTTTATTTTTAAAGAGATAATATTAAACTTCAACTATTTATTTTTAATTAAAAAAGAATTAAAAATGAATTTTTAAAAACCAAAACATTTCACGCCTTAAAGAAAAAGGGGTCGAATCGTCCGGGGTCGAAACACCCTAGGGTCGAAACGTCCTGGGGTCGAAGTGTCCGGGGTCGAATCGACCGGGGTCGAATCGTCCGGGGTAGAACCGTCCGGGGTCGAACCGACCGGGGTCGAAACGACCTGGCGTCGAAACGTCCTGGCGTCGAACTGGCAGGGTCGAACCGTCCGGCGTCGAATCGTCCGGTGTCGAAGTGTCCGACCACCCTTGTCGAAACGGCACGTGGTCGACTGTCCGGTGATTACACAATGGCATGTTGCGAAGGCTAGACAAAGAGGCGACCACGGACCGCCTGTTATGGAGAAGGTCAACAAAGAGATTGTTGGCTGAAAGAATGTAGGTACCTTAAAAAGGATTATCTGAACACATTGCCTTTTTATTATCCAATTATATCGGATTGGAGTGGTGAAGGAGTTGGATAGGTTTGGAAGGATCTAATATTAAACCATATTATTTTTATTTTTAAAAACTAGAAGGAAAAAAAAACAATTTTTTGCGAGGTAAAAACGAGGGTCGAAACATCCGAGGATCAAAAAGTTCTGTAGTCAAACTGTCTCTGCCCCTCCCACCACAAACCCCCTCAATAAATCGATTGAATCTATGTTTGCTAGTCTCTATCGAGCTTTCTGCACAATATTTATGACTAAAGTAATAACAGTTATAATTTTATTTTTGAATTTTTTTTAAAAATGTGCCCTGAAACTGTGTATACACTCTTTAAAACATCACACCAACATTTATTTATACACACCTCCAGTTGATTATTTTAAATTTTATATTGTCCCTTCTGTACAAAAAACCTGCATTATCACAAGCAAAAGAAAAAAAGTCGCTATTTCGATACAGTCGCTGTTTTGATACAGTCGCTGTTTTGATACAGTCGCTATTTTGACCGTCGCTGTTTTGACCGTCGCTGTTTTGACACAGTCGCTGTTTTGAAGTCGCTGTTATGACGGTTGCTGTTTTGACAGTCGCTGTTTTGCCCGGATGCGAATTTTCGTAGTGAGAGGGTACCCAACAACTTCCCAAAGTTTCATGCTTCTACCTACACGGGAAGTTGGAGGATTAGTGATGAGTGAGTCAGTCAGGGCTTTCCTTTTTATTAGTATAGATTTTTCTTACAAATATGTTTAGCTAAAATCCTCTAAAAAAAAATCGCAAAAATATTTGCCAGGAACTTTAAAAAAGATTTAGAATAATTTATTTTGTCCTTGAAGCATGGATTCAGTTCCCATCTAAAATAATAAAGTTTGTATTTATTTTGTATAAAATAGTAGTTTTTGCCACTTGATAGATTTTTCCTTACAAATTTAATTTATTTTCAATATTTAATGACCAAAAAAGGCACAAGCTCATGACCTCTAATTGATATATACAGAAATTCTATTTTGATGTGATCAGCGTTTTATGTGGCGTATATCCAGTTATAACGTTAGTAGTTATTACACACGTGTTAAAACTACCTCTTGTTAAAGTAGCTTACATCTCACACACTTCACCTCTCAGGAAGAGTAACATATTAGTTACGGAGTAGGGCACACACTTTCAAACAATATAATAAAGTTTTGTTGAAATTAAAAGGTTTTGTCACCCATTTATAAACGATTTTCAAGCATGTCTACACTACATGCCTAGTCACGATTAAGTTTGGCCTGAAATTCTGCTATGACACGGGATCATATTGGATGTAGCCGTAGGAAAGTCACAAAGGTCTGCGATCTGAGTCTGTTTATGTTAAAGGATGCATTATCTTTTCGGTGCTAACATTCATCTAAATACAGAAATAATTGTTGCTCGCTCTCAACACAATAATATTGGTTATCAAGCTTAAAAGAGTATCTAGGATATTTTGTTCCGTTGATAAAAATTTATAATTTGATGACCACCCCGATTATAAAAAGTATAATTTGATGACCATTCCTATTATAAAAATATAATGTGGTGACCACCCCGATTATAAAAAATATAATTTGGTGACCACCCCGATTATAAAAAATATAATTTGGTGACCATTCCTATTATAAAAAATATAATTTTGTGACCACTCCCATTATAAAAATATAATATTGTGACCACTCCCATTATAATAAATATAATTTTGTGACCACTACCATTATAATAAATATAATTTGGTGACCGCTCACATTATAATAAATATAATTTGGTGACCACTCCCATTATAATAAATATAATTTGGTGACCACTCCCATTATAATAAATATAATTTTGTGACCACTCCCATTATAATAAATATAATTTGGTGACCGCTCCCATTATAATAAATATAATTTGGTGACCATTCCCATTATAATAAATATAATTTGGTGACCATTCCCATTATAATAAATATAATTTGGTGACCACTCCAAATTAAAATATATAACTTCGTGACCACTTCCGTTACAAGAAATATAACTTTGTGACCACCCCGATTATAAAAAAATATAATTTGGTGACCCACCGATTATAAAAAATATAATTTGGTGACCCACCGATTATAAAAAGTATAATTTGGTGACCACTCCCATTATAAAAAATTTCATTTTGGGATTACTCCCCACCTATTTAAAGATGATATCTTCCTACCATTGTGGCATATAATGTGGTGTAGTAAGCCTCATTACGTCATATCAGTATCTTGGTGACCAGGTGACATATGAACCTATTGCCCTCCCTTTTATTTTAAAGCTTGAATTTGCTCTCAGATTACTTTTTCTTGATACTTTTTATTTTATGAGGAAATAAATAGTTTCGTTAAACTTCAATCATGTTTTTGAGTTTTGAACAAGTTAGTTAAATGGGAAAAGGAGACGTAAGCTGAGAAACCCGGTGGTAAGTGCTGTGGCGTGTGGCGTAGCTGGAACTTTTGCCACCCGGGTGGTCTTCAATTTGAATTCCTTTTTAGGGGCCGTCCATAAATGACGTCACGCACCTGGGTGGTAGGAGGGTCACACATTTGTGACGATGTGTGACGAAAAGGGGGGGGGGTGTTTAAGAAATCTGATGTGACAACAAAACTCGAAACTTTAAATAATAGTTCCACTTAAATATATGACTACTGATACTTTATTTAGTGATGTTTTACATGGCTTCACGCGTGTAACGCTATTAGAGCGCAGCCTTAGCCTAAAATTATTCTAGAATGGCACAAAAGGGATTTGAAAGGTCCTCCTTTTTAATATAGCAAATCCGACTTTTAATGAAGGGCCAAGCCTATTTAGGTCATATTAAAGAAGGGTTCTAAGTTTTATTTACGCTATTTGACGAGGGGCGGGGAAGCGGGGTGAAAAATCACCAAAAATCTTGTGGCGTCACTTATAGACGGCCCCTTAAATCAATCATATAATGGTTATTATAAATTGACAATCAGGAATAAATAATTATAATTGAAATGAAGGAGAGGTATGGAATGTTTTCGAATGTATGCCATATTTATGTAATAAACAAAATGAGGGGTGAGATGCAATCATGCTCATAGCTTTTAACAAAAGTCAATGGAAAAGACGTAAACAGGGTAAGGGTTAGCCTCTCTGGACGTAACAAAACAGCGAACTTTTCGGCAAAGAGCCTTTTTCAACGGACAAATACACAAATAAAACGAATATTAAAAAATAAATAAATATAAACTAGGGCTGCGGAAATTACCGATTGATTTCTCGATTAATCGGTAAATTATTTTATCGATTAAAATTATTTTAATCGATAAAATAGTGATTAAAAATAGAAAAATGTTTTTGTTTTTTTAATAAATAATTAATAATAGTTTTTATTTTATCATCATTTTTTTACGTACAAACTTCTCCGTTAAGGGTATTCAGAAAGAGTATACTTTATAATAAACTGTTTTATAAGGACAATGATATTGTTAAAAAACATTGTTTTTAACTATTTAACAATTTTAAAAATTTAAATTCATTGACATTATATTGAACTAGATTCTACTTATTTTTAAATATATCCCCTAACAATAGTACGTGTTTTAAATTAAATTAAATTAAATACTTAGGTTATGGGCATTTTAAAAAATGCAATAAAAGGGCACAACATATGAAAGAAAACGAAATAGTGAAAAAAGAGATTATGAGATATTAGAAAAAAATCATAGCTTTCGAATTTCGAACCACTTGGGATAAAAAGATGATCTTTGTGTTTTTACTAATCATCAAACAATTTCTATACAGCTGTATTACTTTTATATTTATAAAATTAATTTGAAATTTTCATTCAAGTGCCTCAACTTTAATACGTTATTTAACTTGTTTTCAATGCTAACTGTTTTAAAAATAACTTAATGCCAATACCAATTGCCCGTTTTTATTACTTCCCTTGAAATTTTAAGTTTAATAACGTCATACATCTTTATTTTTAGCTTAACAAAATTATCGATTAATTAATCGGTAATTTTTCAAAAGTTAACGATTAAATTTAATTTAATCGATAACAGCCCTAATATAAACTTAGCTGTGGTGAAGTCATTCAATTTCATTGACTCTTTGGATTTCACCGCAGCTAAGTTTTTATTTTAATATGGAGTAAAAATATCTACCCGTAGAGTTAATTTTAAAATTATTATTTTTTTTTAAATTCTATTTTTTTTTAAATGTAGGGCGGTCTACACCGGGGTTGACCGAGATGGCGTAGAGCAGGGGTCGGGAAACCATGGCTCGCGAGCCAGATGTGGCCCTTTTGATGGCTGCATCTGGCACTCATACAAATGTTCAATTATTAAACAAGAAAAGTTAAGATTCCTTTGATCTACTTATATATTACATATAAAAACCATATAATAATGTTATTTAACAGAATTCAGAGACATAAAATATTTTATTTTCAGTTTTAAAATTACACAAAATGCGCATGGTTACTGTAATTTTTAGTTCCAATCTAATGTATGGCTCTCAAAGAATTACTTTACAAAATATGTGGTGTGTGTGGCTCACTCAGACAAAAAATTTACTGATCCATTGCGTAGAGACTTGGGATGTCGGTTCGGCCCTTTGATACATCTGGTTCAACTCGTTCATGGTTAAGTGGTCTTCTTTGGAAATACCAAATATTCTATTGAGGCCGAGCTTTTTTTTTTCTCATCGGTTAAAACTAAATTTGATTGTGCAACCTCTCAACAACCGACATGTAAGTTATTTAGGTCGTTGAAATACGACGCTCCCAGTCTTATTTGAATCCATCCACCTGTAACGTAAGTCATTTAACTTGATACAATTCCCTTTACTCTTCTCATGCGTATCTCCACAATCTTTCTGTATAAACGAAAGCCTATTCCATTCTAACATTTGAAAGATTTTTTAATACTATTTCCGTCATAAGTGCATAAAGTTAATATGTTATTCGAGAAAGAGCACCAATTTAAAAATTACTTGCATTAATTTTCTTGTTTAACTGTGAACAATTGATGGAAATAAAACGTTCAGGCATACATACTTTCAATAACAGTCATAAAAATTTATATTCTTAGAAATCGGTCTATTTAAATTCGAAATACACCAAACACACTATCCACACAATAATATGTCTCAGGAATATTACCCATGACATACACAACAGGCTGTCAAAAGAACATTTATGTTCATTTCCGTACTATATAAATTTCAATTTTATTTTTTTTTAAAATTGAAGCACTTAAAACAACGCTTTATATTATAAATCATTGATAAAAAGTGTTCACCGAAATATGTCATAATAATAGTTATAAAGAAATCGTACCATTAATGTTAAAATGAAGATCCCCTATTTTTTTAAAAAGTCTATCAAAAATTTTCAATACACTCTAAAAAATGGAATTTTAAAAAAATTAATCGCCTGCAGCCTTATTAAGAATTTTTTTTTTTTTTTACAACTTGTGAAATGTAAAGTTCATATGCAAACTTTTCTTGAATCCATATTTTGACCAGGAGGACAAAGCAATGTCACAGTCGGTAATAATCAAGGATAAGTTAGTTTTCTCATGATAGCTCATTCCACTTAAATATAAACACTTGAACAACAACATTATGAAATCTGATCAGTATTTACATTACATTTGAAGTATTTAAGTGGAAAACTAATTTCAAATGACTCATAAATAAAAAAAAATAATAATAATTTTAAAAAAACAAACCATTAGCAAGCGTTTTCTGATAGGATTAGCAATTTGCATCTGTTGCTGTAGCGAACAACTATGATCGGTGTCATTTAAAACAATGAAAATAATACAAGTTTTGGGCAGTGATTTTTCATGTAGGCTACAGTCTTTATGTACATTCTGTTTCTACAAGCAATGCATGCTCTTTGAAGAAGTGTTTACTAAAATATATTGAATATAAATGTGTTGTTGTATTTATAAGCGTCATACGCTCTGTGAGTATCAAGAGCAAATATCATAATTAACCACGACATTCGTGAAGGAAAGTTGCGATGGCAAGTGTTTAAGAACTTAAGCTTTCATAAAGAAGGTGCAGCAGTGTTTGTTCATTATAAAGATATATATATATTAGGGCTGTTATCGATTAATTTAAAATTAATCGTTAACTTTTGAAAAATTACCGAATAATTAATCGATAATTTTAATTAAAGCTCAAAATTAGATTATGGCGTCATTAAACTGAAAATTTCAATGGAATTAACAAAAACAGACAATTCATGTTTTTTTTTTTAAATTTAGATATATTTCAATATAATGTAAAAGAATTTAATTTTTTTTCTTGCTAATTAAGTAAAATAAATGTTTAATTGTTGATATCATTTTCCTTATAAACAGCTTATTTTAAAGTTTACACTTTAAAAATCTTTTTTTTTAATGGAGAAGTTTGTACGTAAAAAAGCAACTATTTTATTATTATTAATAATTTATTATTTATTGACAAATTGGTAATATCATTGAAAAGATTTTCCATTATTTTAATAGCTATTTTATCGATTAAAATAATTTTAATCGATAAAACTTTTACCGATTAATCGAGAAATTAATCGATAATTTCCTCAGCCCTAATATATATTTATATATTATAAGTAAGAGATTTAATTGCTTGTTTTACTATTATTCTATTTCCAGGAGAGGAAGTAAATATCATCAGAAGTCTGCAGTCAGGAGAAAGTTTTGGGCGTGTTCAAAAATCTATTGGATCAACGTAGATCATCATAATAAGATAAACGTTGATTAAAATATTGGACCAAGAAACAGTTACTTATTTCAGAAAATGGGATAACGTAAAATAAAGTATGGAACAATTATTAATAAAAACGTTATGTCTTTGTTAAAAAGACATAATTTTTACAACGATGCACACAGCTAATTTTTTTAAATAGTTTTTTTAAAAATATATAAGTCAATATAACAGATTTTTTCTCAAACGCCAGTGATGTAGACACGGAGCCTTTCAAAAACAAATTTTTCTCTTTGACAAAAATAAAACAAAAACAAACAAAAGACACCCAAAAAAAATGTTTACTTGTTCCGGATGAAAAAGGGTTATTGACCCAAATGGTAAAAAATGAAAATTAACCCAATTCACACTTTGCTAATGAAAATGGCTGGAAGGATTAATACTAAGCGCTTTGTTAACATAATATTTGTGGCCCTAGTCCTCACTACACTCAGCTACCTGTCTATTGAGATGCAGTACGTCAAACATCGCGTTTATGAACACACATGTCTTCAGCAGCTCATTAATGAAACAGACTTAGTAGTAAGCATTGCACCTAAGCTCAGCTCCAGCAGTTTGCCAGTCACTTCAACCCAACTCACCAACATTAGCCCGGCCCCTATGGAGACGCGGGATATAAGTTCCGACGCCGTCACCTCAAACGGTATCATCACTTCAACTCGTAGCTTCGCTGCTTTGACGGCGACGAAAATTAACTTTGATGTATTTGAAACTGTCACAGCTGCACCATCTACAACTCCCCAGCGTCTCTTTTCCTCCAATTCCCCTAATAGCTCACAATCCAAGAACAGCTACTTCTTTTATTCAACAGAGGAGCTCTTTAAAAACCTCACCAAACCATCAGATGGGATCTCATTATTCAAGTACATACCCGAAGACGAGTACCTGGAATCAAACTGGACCCTTTACACATCCACCCCTGCCGTGCAGACCTATTTAAACTACTCCGTATTTATATCAGGGGAGGACATCTGTTTACGGGAGGCCCCGTATCTCCTGGTAATCATACCTTCGGTGGTGGACAATCGAGAGCGAAGGGACGCGATCCGAAGAACGTGGCTAAGAGCCGCAGAGACAAATTCCTGGCCGCAGGCTCACGTCCGAAGAAAGATCAAACATATATTTTTATTTGGTCTGAAGACGGATAGAAAAGGAGAGGACTTAAAGACTTTGAAAACTGAATCGATTCTCTACAACGACATTGTTGTGGCAGATTTTGAAGATTCTTATCGAAACTTAACTATTAAAATTCTTATGGGATTGAAATGGGTGTCGAAGTATTGTAGCTCGTCGGAATATGCTCTAAAAGTCGACGAAGATACGTTCATCAACGCCCCTCTAATGGTGGAGTATTTAATTCATGTTCGTGGCAAGATGGTTGCGGATAAATTCGTCGTGGGTTTGAGGCACGGCTACGACAAACCTGAAGTCGTCAGGGGCGGTAACTGGGGGGTCACGGTGGAGGAATACCCGTTACCGTTCTACCCGAGGTACCTCTACGGACACACCTATGCCATAAGCAGGGCTAGCGTCAGCGTCCTCGTTTCCACAGCTGAGCGCGTGCGACTCATCGCCCCCGAGGACGCCTTCATCACAGGGATTCTGACCAAGCTATCGGGCATTCCCCGGATCGACGCACCGTGTTTCACAATGTGCTGTCGTAAGATCTACGACTGTGAAGTAGTTTGGAATAATAACGTAGCAATGACCACGGTTAACAGTGTTAAGTTAATGGAACAGATCTGGGGTGGTATCGTCTCGCATTCATGCAATAATACGAGTCCTTTTAATTGATGGACAAGTACAGCTATTGACAGTGACAGATCTGGGGCGGTATCGTCTCGCATTCATACAATAATACGAGTCCTTTTAATTGATGGACTAGTGCGGCTCGTGACAGTGAAACATATCTGGAGTAGCGTTGTAATGATTCGAGTTGTTCATACTGATGGCCCGTTTGCTATCGACAAAGTTAAATAAGTTGAAAACCCGATCCGACGTGATATGTCGCACACTTGGAGTGATACATTTCTTTAAAATGACTACGATGGCCTGACATTCAATGAAATGAAGACATTTTAATGATAATTGAGCAGCAGTATTAATGGTGTTTAAATCATGAAGAAATTTAGTCATTCACTCCCAACCTCTAAAATCATAACTGATTTTATGATCAACCATCGAACTTTATTTGTATTGCAATAAGTAGTTGCATGCTACTCCTACACAGATAATATTTATAGGTTTTAAATAAAATTTTAAAACATCATCTTAAACATAACTGAATTAAACTAAATATTAAGTAATGCAATTTAATATTGACAATTCTTTTTACTATATTTTAATAACAAAAGATTTTTAGCAATATTTAAAAATAATTTAATTTAAAAAACCGTAAAAAAACAAATGTTTTACTATATATCCTTTACATAAAGAAATAACTATAAGGATGTTCAATATAATACGCAAGGCAAAACAATCCGAAAACACACAATTTCAGTTCTGTCTCGTCAAAAATGTTTAATAAAATGCGCAGCGATGGTGAATATATTTCTAAAATGTAATGTCAATATAATGCGCACCTCATTGCGCGACATGAAAGGTTGTTGAACATATTACGCACCACGACACTTTATCTAAAAAATTAACATGATACATAGAGATAAATAAAATAATCTAAAAATTAAATAATTTCATTACAGTACATTCGATCGATTTGAAATTTCGATACTTAATTTTATCCTTGGTATGAGTATGCCTGCGAAATTTCAGCTCACTAGCTTACGAGGAAGTGGTTTAAAATTGATCCAAACTTTGTCGGCAAACAGACACCAAGAGTTAATATAAAGGATTTTAAGAAAGTATCGTCGAGTTAATTAGTTTATAACATTCAAATAAAGAAATAACAGATTTAAAATGGTAGCAATAGAAAAAAAACAATTAGAAATCATCATTGTGTTTCTTATTTCAGTATCAGTAGAACACGGAAAGCTAGCTTGAAGGAGAAGGTTGCCCGAGGCGCCATAATTTCATTCCATTGCAAAGATTTTTCCCAACATAAAAAAATATTGCCCGCTTGGGGGTTAATTCACTAGTTCATTACACCTCAAACTGTTTTAACATAATTTAGAAAGTCTTCCATTCTGTTAATGAGACTTGAAATTTATGTTGTTTTTAAATATTTTTATGAACATTCATTTTATAATAATAAACATTATACAAATTATTGAAAAAAAAAAGATTTTGTTTCAAGAAGCGTTGTATGTTTTTTTAATTTTTTAAATTTTTTAGTTAACGTAGTCACTAACGTTTTCATGCATAGGTCAATGTGTTTTCAAATTTTAAAAACATATATATATAATCATTCCTTAAGTAGATGTGATCTTCAGATAACCAACCAAATGTATTTGAACGGTGAGTTTGTTTCTGTTATAGGCCTTGCATGGGCCGTTCAGTATTGAACTCTTGATTCGAGAACCTCTTTAATTATTTATACATTTTAATATTTGATGATGTACATGTTTGGATGAAATGAAACGTGATATATGATCAATTTTGTGTTTGAGATTTTACAAGTCAAGAAATAACTGTTGACCTTAAAAATTGTAATGCATTTGTGACGCTTGTTACATTTTAAAATTATTTGTCAATCGCAATTATTCTGTTAAAAAAGACCATGAAGTACCATGGAAGCAAGTGAAGAAGCGTTCACAAGTTTCATTGACCACTAACGAGTATGGGATTGTGTGGTTAGCACAATGCCCCGGGGGGCCTTGCCAGCACCACGGCTCGAACTCGCGACTCGAAGCTCAATTACATTACAAAATATAACATAAAAACAGAAATTCCTTTGGATTTTAATTAGCTCTAACAACCAATTAAGTAAATAATAATTTAATTTAAATCCAGTATAAAAACTAATAAGTATAGGCATGTTTTTGAAGCTTTTTTTCTTCTTGTATAGTTTTTGCATACTAATATCCTTCTATACAGAAGATTATTGCGTCCATAGGCCATTCCGGTCTATTGGCAAGTGATGCAGTGTTAACAGGCCACGCTATGAGGATTCCACGCATTACCCAGTCGCCTTTATTTCCCTAAATAGTGTGAGTACCCAATCGTAGCTGGATGAAATCAGGGACGCCCTAGGCCCCGGGAACGAATCCTTGTCTTCACATGGATGCGAACCGTGGCCAATGGTACGTCAGTCGACAGTGCCACAGCGATGAGGCCAATTGTACGCCATGAGTCGACAGAGCCACAGCGATGAGGCCAATTGTACGCCATGAGTCGACAGAGCCACAGCGATATTTTGGGTTCCAGTGATACATTTTTTTATCACAGTGTTTTTTTTTTTTTTTTGTGTGTGATTTGGTCGGCTTGGGGGTGTTTCTGTAATGAGAATAATTCATAGTTAACCAGTCTTATTTAAGATTTTATTTAAAAATTGAAATTTAGAGGGTATTAGGTAGAAGCCATTAATAGTCAATAAATGTCCTCTTAACGTATTTATTGGAAGTTTGTTGCAGTTTGTCGAAATATTAAGACAACACTCGTGTTTGGCCAATCACAGTGGCATAGTGGGGGGGGGGGAAGCTGTCCGGGCGGCACTTTGCCAAGGGTGGCAAATTACTGGTCGTTAATTAGTTTCTAAGAAAAACAATTATAAGTCAAACTTTTTATCGAAATAAAAGAAAACCAAAAAGATAATAATTACAGAAATAAAGGAACTATCCTAAGACATGTGAACCTTTCAAATCGTCTAACTCCCATATTAATATTTATTAGGGCTGCGGAAATTACCGATTAATTTCTCGATTAATCGGTAAAAAAATTTATCGATTAAAATAATTTTAATCGATAAAATAGTGATTACAATTGAAGAAATGTTTTTAGGAAATTTTTCGATTTTTAAAAAAATAATTATTAATAGTTTGTTGTTTTTTTTTCTGTGTGTGTGTTTCTTTTTACGTACAAAAAAATGAATTTGAAAGTGTAAACTTTAAAATAACCTGTTTTATAAGGACAATGATATAAAAAAAATTGTTTTTAATCAATTAACAATAACAAAATTTAAATTCATTGACATTGTTTTGAACTACTCAGATTCAAATATATCTCCTAACAGTATTATATTTTTAAAATTAAATTAAATTAAATATAAGTTATGGGCATATTCCGCAATACCATTATAGGGCACACAATGTGAAGGAAAACAACAGTATAAAAGAGATTTTGAGGTGTTAGAAAGAAATCATAACTTTTGAACCACCTGGGATAAAAAGATGATCTTTATGTTTTTGTTATTATCAAACAATAGCTACACAGCTGTATTAAATTTATATTTTAAAATTAATTTGAAATTTTCATCCAACGGCCTAAACTTTAATACGTTATTTAACTTATTTTGAATGCTAACTATGTTTTAAAAATAACTCAATAAAAACAATCAATTTCGTGTTTTTACTACTTCCCTTGAAATTTTCAGTTTTATGACGTCATACATCTTTATGTCTGGCTTTAACCAAATTATCGATTAATTAATCGGTAATTTTTCAAAAGTTAACGATTAAATTTAATTTAATCGATAACAGCCCTAAAAAATACGAATCAGTTTTTTCTTGTTCAAGTCCAATAAGCTTTCTTTACTTAACGATGAATTAACAAATAGCTACTTGGCTATTTGAAGGTACTTCCTTCTCGATACACTTACATATACATATTGACTCATGTCTTACATTAAAATTCGCCACCTTAAAACCATGGATATTTCTATTAATAGATTTCAGCCATTATAAGACAAATGCATATCGCATGATGTATCCTATACATTCCCATTACGCATTGACAATGAAGGTCAACGTGAAATGAACTGCACGTTTCCTATCAGTGCGCACCGTGGTAATCTCCAACAGATGAACGAGCCGCTCTGATCTCACGTGCGCACCTTTCACGTGAACTGAGATTCATATTTGTAAGGCAGTCTCGTTGGGACCATAGCAATGACATCATCGTGAGACATGGAGAACATTGAATAACAAGATTGGGAGATTTATTGAAGGCTCATTGACATAATTGTGAGACTATGTTTCGTGTATATAATCATGGAAACTAGGAGAACTCTCTCTGGCATCTCTGGGAGAATTAGAGAAACACTAAAGTCAAAACCGGCCCGCAAAGCAATTTTAACTGGCCCGTGGCATTACCGAAAGTAATTTATTGACTGTCGTATTATTTCTTTAATAACATCATATTTATAAGAAAAATCGAAATTTTGTACTGTTTTGAGTGCGTCAAAAGATTGTGAAAATCGATAATATTTTTTTTGTTTACCAGTAACTAGACTTTCAGTCTCAAGGACCCAAAAAGGGAAACACATTTAGTTGCTTCTGTTTGTTCTGCTGTCATTGACGTTAAATTACCAACCAAGCAATATCTTTTTTTATTGCCGTTGATGCCCCTGCCATGACTGGTGAACACAGTTGACTAGCAAAACGTGTCTATATCAAATTCAGGGATGAGACTAGTAAAGATTTTAAACTCCACTGTATCGATCACCAAAAAGTCATTTATGCCATACACCTTTCAGGTGATCGTGTCCTTAAGCTAGTGATAAACGCTTTTTTTATCTTCATAATTCTCTGTTGACCCCGATAATGCCCCAGGCAATATGCAGCTGGCATACATTGAGCTGCAAACTGATGATGAATGTGACAGCAGTCAACCACAGCTTTCTATCATTGACTTTTACAGTCAGCTGGATAAAGAGAGATTCCAAGAGACATGAATATTTGTTAAGAAATGATCAGCTTGTTTGGCTCGACTACTTGTGTTGACAGACATTTTCAGTTTAAAATTTTAACAAACACTGTGTTAGGGCACAACTAAGTGACTCACACCTGTGTGATACCATACGTATCAAATCAAGTGACATTGAGCCTGACCTCACCTATTTACTGCATTAAAGACCCCAGTTTCACACTTCACATTAAAATTTGGCAATATCACTTCTGAACCCAAGTCATTTTTGTTTATTATTTTAATCCGGCCCGCGAACATCTTTACTTCAAGGACTATGGCCCGCCGTGCATAAAGTTTGGACGCTCGTGTGATATAGAATAGGACAGCGATAAAGTTTTTAAATATAATACAAAATACACAAATTGTGTAATGGAAACAATGAAGCTAAGCTTTATTATTTAACTAATGCATACGTAAACGTTTCGGCTAATGTCTTCGTCAGTAATAATGGCACACCGTATTTACACAAGTATTATGTAAATTATTAAGTCATACTAAAATAAATAAGGAAAATAGTTAGATAAATAAATAAAAGAATAAGGAAAAACCAACCGCAGACAATCTCTGACACTGGATTATAAGAAAATATATAACATAACTACTTGACGTTGAGATATTTAGAGAAGTCTGATTGACATCAACAGGGAGAGTTAGAGAATTCTTAATCACATCAATCGGAGACCTCTCTCTCTTCGGCAAACTCTGAGAAGTCTCAATAACATCATCAGGAGACATCTTTCTTTGGGAGACTTAGAGAAGTCTCAATAACCCGAATGAGATGGTTAGAGAAGTCTCAATAACCCGAATGAGATGGTTAGAGAAGTCTCAATAACCCAAATGAGATGGTTAGAGAAGTCTCAATAACCCGAATGAGATGGTTAGAGAAGTCTCAATAACCCGAATGAGATGGTTAGAGAAGTCTTAATAACCCGAATGAGATGGTTAGAGAAGTCTTAATAACATCAACAGAAGACTTCTTTCTCTGGGAGATTTAGGAGACTCTTAATAACATCAACAAGAGATTTTTTTCTTTTGGAGACTTAGAGAAGTCACAATAACCCCTTTGAGCTGGTAAGAGAAGTCTTATGGACACTATGTGGAAACTTAGATGATATTCACTGATATCATTGGGATACTTTCATAGTCACAAAAAACAACAATGACATCACTGAAGAGAATTTAACAGGGTTTATTGCCATCACTAAGGGGGTTCTGAGTAGCTCTATTGACACAGGAAAGATATTTGCGGCTGTGCCATCACAATTAGAAAGACTTTTAGTTATCTTGAATGCATCATTCCGGAAAGTTTAGAGGCTCGTTTGTATCAGTGGTTAAATATTTGCATTTGATCGAAACAAATAATCCTAAAATCATCCAAATCAGATCCGAAACCTACAAATTTTACGGATGCTTTCGATTTTGCAGCAAGATTAACTGAATGTATCAAGAGGTTAAAGTAAAACAAGGATTGTTTAAGACACAGACGATATAAGTAGGAAGAAGCATAGCATCAAGTTAACTTGGTGGTCGCATAGCATCGAGTTAACTGGGTTGTCGCATAGCATCGAGTTAACTGGGTTGTCGCATAGCATCGAGTTAACTGGGTTGTCGCATAGCATCGAGTTAACTTGGTGGTCGCATAGCATCAAGTTAACTTGGTGGTCGCATAGCATCGAGTTAACTGGGTTGTCGCATAGCATCGAGTTAACTGGGTGATAGCATAGCATCGAGTTAACTGGGTGATAGCATAGCATCGAGTTAACTGGGTGGTCGCATAGCATCGAGTTAACTGGGTTGTCGCAAAGCATCGAGTTAACTGTGTGATAGCATAGCATCGAGTTAACTGGGTGATAGCATAGCATCGAGTTAACTGGGTGATTGCATAGCATCGAGTTAACTGGGTGATAGCATAGCATCGAGTTAACTGGGTGATAGCATAGCATCGAGTTAACTGGGTGATAACATAGCATCGAGTTAACTGGGTGATAGCATAGCATCGAGTTAACTGGGTGATAGCATAGCATCGAGTTAACTGGGTGATAGCATAGCATCGAGTTAACTGGGTGGTCACATAGCATCAAGTTAACTGAGTGTGCACATTAGTCATAACATCGAGTTGCGCACCGTTAACTGGGTGGGCGCATAGCATCGAGTTAACTGGGTGGCCGCATAGCATCGAGGTGCGCACTGTTAACTAGGTGGTCGCATAGCATCGAGTTGCGCGCGAATTTGAACGAACGCACTGTTTGGATATAGGCAATCTGCACTGGCAGGAACTTGTGTACGCTCAGCGCTTCCTTTCCGCCCGCATGCGAGACACACCCCTCGCCCTTTGTGTGCATGGCCCGAGATGCGGCCTGCTAAATGGACGGCATATGCTTCGTTTACATACAATTCCTAGAAGAATTCCTTTCATTTATTCTTCGTTCCAGGTGTAGGTTAATATTTTTTGTTCTATAAATTATTTAGATAACTAAACCCAAGACAGGTGATTACGTAACCTACACACAAAAGAGATGGTCAGGTGAACTACACACAACGTCGAAGTTTTATGTAGACTTCAACTCATACGAATAATTTTTTTTATACTATACTAGTGTATTACCCGTCAAACGTGACAGAAATTTTCTATATAACTATATTTCAGATGAAATCCATTAATTCTGAATAAGAACAAATCAGAATAAAAATTATTGTAATACAGAATTTTCATTTACTTTATTTATTTTTATTTTATTAATTTATTTCGATATTGAACAATTTTATGCAGACTTTCAAAAATAGTTATCTTTGGGGCAGTACCTTTTTTTTCCAAGGCTTTTAGTTTTAGCGATGCGTTGCTTACTAAAATTAGTAGCGTTACGGAAGGACGGACGGACATACTTATCAAATTATATATATTGATGATAAGTAAAAGTTTGGTGTCACGTCTCTTTTAAACACACGTGTTAAACCCAATATAAATATAAAAAAATACAAAATTCCTACCCTTATCATTAAAACTGTGTATAACGCCAAGTGAAGAGGTAAGTACGCCACATTTTACCAACGAGCCAAATACCCGTGCTACGCTACGGGGTAGGAACAATAGGAATACATTTATTTGGTTTTGGGTCTCATATTCTCCTTAAAAATGAATGTAAACGCATCTGGAAATTAGGGTAGTGACAAATCAAACCCCTTCTTAATAAAAACAGCGATATGTGTGTCGAGAAAAATAAAAAATATTATTAATTTAAATACCCATCAATTTTGGTATTTCTGCTTTAATATAGCAACATCATTATCATCCGTGGCTCTACACCTCTTGTAGGGCCCTGGCTTGCTCAACCACATCATTCCATTCAGATCAATTGATGGCTTTCTTTCACCATACTCGAACCCCTTTAATAACGCATGCTATATACTCTACCAGAATAACAAATGTCGTTAACAGTTACAAAAATCTAACGGGCAAGGCTCACTTTCTTTTCACTTGAATCAAAACATGAAAACAATATCTTTCCACATGATTCCTTTGGTTCGTAGAAATAGCTCGCTAAACACCCATTTCATTTATAGTCTAAGCATGAAATTAGTTCAAAAAGAATTGGATATTTTTAGCCAAATAATATTTGTGAATAGTGTGGCTTGGGGAGAGTGGAAAATATGGTTTATTTGTTTTAAAGACACATGTTCCTTTAACGTGAATAAAAACATAAGAACAATGCTGCTTTTTAAGAAAATGGTGAGAAATTGACTTCCTTATAAATTTTATGTCAATCATTATATATTCCCGCACATTTTTTCTAATAGTAACAATTCACTTTATATCAATCTTTATTCCCGTTGTATACTATTCATCTAATAAACTCAAAACAGCTTGGGACAAAATGAGTGGTTGTCAGTGTGTTTTTCGACATAACACGCACTTTCTAATGCTAGATCCTATTTATAAGTCGTAATATCCGTGATATTTCTTTACACTTGATATATTTAGAACTTAAAGAACAGTTTTTACCCGATGCGTATGTCAGGCAACCGCCATGTTCGAGAAATGTACCCAATTTTTTTAATGGATTTGTCATCATTCGTTAGGTATTAGAGTAAAATACATGTTTTAAGATTCCTTTTTTCATGGGAAAAGCTCTCCAAAACATTATTTCTATTTCTAGCCTAAGCATGGCCTTAGTCAAATGATTAGGATTTTTTTTTATGCGCCAGATATTAATTATGTGAATATTGATGCTAAATTTGGGTATTTATGAGTTAATTTGCTTTAAAGAAACAACTTTAATAGCTGAAAATGTACCCTGCTGGTTTACTTTAGTTGTGCAAAAATTATTTTCTATTTGGTGGTTGGACACTTCGACCACAGGACGTTTCGTCCCCAGGTCGTTTCAACTCGGGTCGGTTAGACCACGGACGATTCGACCTTGGTCGATTCGACCCCGGGTGATTCGATCCCAGACAGTTCCACCACGGGACTTTTCGAACCTAGGGCGTTTCGACCCCGGAAGTTTCAACCCTTTCGTTTCTAAACTAAGATTGTTTTCATTTATAATGTTTTATTTTATTACTATTATTATTTTTAATTAATTTTTGGTATATTATGAATTAGAAATTAATAACAGAATTTCAACTCCTATCCCAAACACACTTTAAAAGGACCTAAGTTAAATTGGGTTTTAAAGATGTATATATTTAAGTGGCTCAAAGATTTTGCTGTGATAACAAAAATAAATGATTTTTTAAAAAAAAATGTCGATAAGCTGAACAATGCACCTCGCAGGCGTTGGAACCATTACCACCGCGCGCCCTTCAATTTACTTCTTGTGTTTCTTAACACGTGAAGACCTCACTTGCAGAAATACTGATTTTAATAAGACATACAAAGTTGTCAGTATTTTTAAACATGTTACAAAGGCTGACTCAGTGACAACCACATCACGCCATGTGCCGTGTGCAGGCGAAGGTTACGGGAAAGGTAAATAAAGTGAGAAGGGGTGCAGCGAGAATATAGGCACCTTTAGAAAGGACGATATGATCACATTGCCTTTTTATTGCCCGATTACATCGGATTGGGTTTGGTGTGGATTTAGATAAGTTTTGAATCGCGCAATTATCACAATCATGAATGTACGATGAATGTTGACTGGTTATTGGCCTACGTGTACGTACTTTTTCAAATCATCGTAAATTACAGGTTACAAATAACTATTTCAAACTGAATTTACTTTTTAATGCATAATAATATTATGCTGAATTATTTTATACTAAAAACTAAATTTTAAAAAGTATATATACAAAATAACAATTTTCTACGGTGTAGATAGAAAGGGGTCGGAACGTCCGGGGTCGAAACACCCTAGGGTCGAAACGTTCTGTGGTCGAACTGTCCGGGGTCGATTCGCCCGGGTTCGAATCGTTCGGGGTCGAACCGTCCGTTGTCAAAAAGATCGGGTCGAAACGTCCTGGGGTCGAACCGGCTGCGGTCGAAGTGTCCGTAATTATTTCTATGTATATATTTTTTTAAGGGAATAAATATTGTTATTTGCCTGCATAAAGTTCACTGATTTATCAAAAAATCACACCAGCTTGCAATATAATTTTTCCGATAATATATTACAATAAAGAAAACAATTATGAGACGTAAAATCAAACAAATATGAGTGGTTTAAGAAGATAAATACTGGTTGTCATGTTAGAGGCGCAACATTAGCAGACACAGAAATAACCAAATCACACACGCATATGCACATAGCCCCTCCTCCCCCCCCCCCCCCCCCCCCC
>MUZC01004782.1:233751-247055 GCA_002072015.1 Radix auricularia
TGGAAAATGGAAGGTAGTCAGTGGAGAATGGAAGGTAGTCAGTGGAGAATGGAAGATAGTCAGTTGAGAATGGAAGGTAGTCAGTGGAGAATGGAAGGTAGTCAGTGGAGAATGGAAGGTAGTCAGTGGAGAATGGAAGGTAGTGGATAATGGAAGGTAGTCAGTGGAGAATGGAAGGTAGTCAGTGGAGAATGGAAGGTAGTCAGTGGAGAATGGAAGGTAGTCAGTGAAGAATGGAAGGTAGTCTTTGGAGAATGGAAGGTAGTCAGTGGAGAATGGGTGATATTTTGTTTAATTAACTTTATGAGGAAATCTTAGAATCTTTTGTAATTTGGACACGCAAACAAACTTCTAACACTGCTTAGTCCTTAGTCATCAGTTAGTCACAGATCTCCCACTCTCTCTTCATATATTTATGTATATAATGAATAACATTATATAAACCAATTCTATAAAGTGGATATGACAAATTTTTTAAAAAATAATTTTAACTAGGGCTGGTAACGATTAATTTAAATTTAATCGTTAACTTTTGAAATATTATCGATTAATTTAGTTAATTGATCGTTAATTTCAATTAAAGCCAAACATGTCAAGGGAAGTAACAAAAACAGGAAATTGACATTTTATGTTTTATTGAGTTATTTCCCCTGTTTCATAAAAGAGAAAAAATATGTTGACCTTTTTGAACTGCAATGGACTGTTATACTATCTTAATCAGCGATACAGACTGGTCTATTATATTTTTTATTAATTATTTTTTATTAAATTGAAAAAAAATATTTTAAATATTTTTCTTAAACTTTTATGGAATTTTTATCGATTAAAATTATTTTAATATATATTTAATCTACAAAATTTTTAACGGTTAATGGACAAATTAATCGTTAATTTCCGCTGCCCTCATTTTAACTATTCTGTTAACTATTTAAAGTTACTTGTACGCCCCTAGTTGTTTTACGTGCTAAAGATAGTAACAAGAAAGAATGAGAAACAAGTTTATATGGATTTTGCATTACAATTATTAACCTTAACGTTAATAAGGAGGTAAAAAAAAGAACAAATTAGAGGATTCTTCGAAACTGAAACATAACGAGTTTCTTTAAAATATGTAATTATAAAACTTATAAGAGATTAGCCCTGAGCACATTTAATGGTTTGACATTTCAAACGATAATAACACGGGGGCCATCCTAAAATACGTTGGAGTTTTCACTATATAACCAAGTCGTTTCGCCTGCAGATTGACGCGGAACTTATCGACCTTGTTACACACGGACTAAGTCTGTAAGTATTGATCAACTATATAACATGTCAGAATAGCGACACCATGAGGATGATGAAGCTTTGGGTGTAATGCAGCACTGGGGGTCATTAAGGGGAATTCCCACAATGAGACTGTTGATTAAACTAAAACTCTGAGGGATCGTCCATTTTTTTTTGCCAAAACCGCTCCCCACCTCTGCGCCCCACGACAATATATGCCCTAGAGGACACCTTAGTAAACGAAAGTACCCGATTGTACGACTAAGAAAGTACCCGATTGTGCAACTAGGATAGTACCCGATTGTGCAACTAGGAAAGCACCCCATTGTACAACTAGGAAAGTAGCCGATTGTACAACTAGGAAAGTAGCCGATTGTACAACTAGGAAAGTACTCGATTTTACGAGGGATTCTCAAAAAAAAATTCGAACTTAAAATTGACCCGACTGAACAACTAGAAAAGTTCTGGCTTTGATTTCCTGCTTTGTTTTTATTTTTAAAAAAATTATTAAACAAATAACCAATAAATATTTATAGTTTATAGCTGAAGCTAGTCGAAATGATACCCCATACCTAAACCCCGCAGCTCTCCCCTCCCTCAACACCTTGAGCTGAAGTGGTGATAATGATAAATCCTTTAAACAATATTTCACATTAAAATTTACATACATGCACATTTATAGCGAATTCTAAAACAGAGATTTGACGTCATCAATTCTGTTTTGATTAGAGATTAAAATTATTACCAAAAATTTTAGCGCATTTTCGAGAAGTCGAATGCGCTATTGCACCCGTTTTGTCCGTCCGTCTGTCATCACCCTAGATCTCAGCAACCATAAGTCCTAGACCCATGATGTATATATGTTTTTTGTATGTCCTGACCTGCCATTTGTGCATCAACACTCAGTTACTCGATCCGTTAAAAAAAACCGTTAAAACTACCAAAAAACATTGCGAATCGAGAGATAACACTGGCGCAGGCAACGGCCGCCATTGCCGGAAGTCGAATACATCGTTTTTCAAGCATTGAAGAGTTAAAGTTATTGGTTAGTGGTGCGAAAGCGTGCAAAAGAATTAGTTTTTTTTTTGTTGACGTCATTAGAATATGTGTAAAAGTTTAGAGAGTTTTACGTCATCATTTGTGGTGACTTCAATCAAGATCTTAGCGGCCCAGGGGCAGAAATTGAAAACTTTTTCGAAACAAGCTTCAACATTCAACTACTTTCAAAAGATTGGCAACCACGATCTATCAAACAACAATTGATGGAGTATTTGGGCGATTAGCTGATTACAATTTAGAATGTTTCATTTATGAGTCCTATTTCAGTGACCACAAACCACTTGTAGTTAGATTAAAGAGAAAATAAAAAAATTTTAAAATGTAAAGAAATGACTTTTAAATAATTTTTTTTCAGGTATATTCATTACACAAGAAAATTCATAAAAATATGTCTAAAATCTAAACACAATTACTGATAACTACATAATGCTGATATCTAACATAAGTACTGATACATAATACGAAAATGCGCTAACACGTCCTGAGTCCAAAAAGGGACCAGGCTTAACAAAAAATTTTTCTTCCAAGCCTAATTTCAAACCGGCCGTCTGTTCACACATGGAAATCAATATCTTCAGACATCTGACTAATTCCACCTACATCTAAGGTGAAGGTCGCGTTGTCTCGTGCTGTCGCGTCATCGACCGCCTATGACTGTAAATGAGAACAAGATTCGACAATCTATAATATTTTCTGTCAGCGGTGCTTGAAGTTCACATTACGGTCAACTTGACATTTTAACACACGATTAATACCTCGGGGCTGAAGAACAGTGTCTAAAATTCCAAATGTATATTCGAGGTTCCATAAGTCAATTAGCAGACGAGAACTTCATGGTTAGATCTCAAAATGATCCTAATTAATCCCCAAAAAAATCACAATAAGATCTCGATTAATCAAAGAACAAATCATGATGAGATCCCGATTAATCAAAGCACTTAACATGATAAAATCCCGATTAATTGAAGAACTTATCATGATAAGATCCCGATTATTCAAAGGATAAATAATGATGAGATCCTAACTAATCAAAGGACAAAATGATATAAAATCTAAATCAGAGTACTCCACAACGATTAGACGATATAAGCAGAAATCTATGTCAAGATTCCGAAAGTAATGGAAGCGCAATATTATAATAACCCCACTCCAAATTAATGGAAGAACCACAATATGAAAGAGCCCGAATTAGTGGAAGAACCAAAAGAGGAACTTTCAGGACCCTGTGGGACTATGACTTTGAATTACGACGCGGAGCTTGAAGCTATACACAGGGACCTGGAAAGTGTGCACCAAACATTTCAAGAGTCGGAACTAGTAGGTTTTGACACGGTCTTGTTCTGTGACTCGAGATCAGCTCCCAATGTCCTGATAACCGGAAAACGTAGCACCTACTTAGTTGATGTCCTTCTGGAAGACTTTGGTAAGCTCGAAAGACTTGGAGGCAAGGTAACAGTGCAGTTGATCCCAAGCCACGTGAATGTTGAAGGCAATAAAAGTGTAGACTCCCTGGCAAAAGCAGGAGCGGCCCAGCCCCATCCTGATGTCCCAGTCACTTACCTCGGGGCAAAGACCTGGCTATTTCACCAATTTAGGGAAAAGTAGTACCAGGAGTGGGAGGATAATACGATGGCCAGGGGGGGTTTGCTAACATGCCCAGGCCGAACCGACCAGACCAGTGGTGGGGTCTAAACCATAAGAATCAGAGTTTAGTGACCTAAATGCGCACCAAGCATTGCCCAACCAACTCTTAATTTAACAGGGTAGACCACAACAGGGACTCGAACTGCCGTCATTGCAGCCTAACATTTGAGATGATCATACACCTGCTGACGTCGTGTCCCGCGCTAAACATAGCCGTGGAGGTACGGGAGGCAAAAGAGTCCCACGTGAAGACAATGTTGTATGGCACTGCTCAGCAGATGGAGCAGGTAGCCCAAGTATTAGCCAAGGCCTTAAGAGATTAAAACTCAGGCCTCGAGAATATGTGTTTAGTTTAGTGGAAGAACGATATTATGATATGAGCCCAAAATTAATAAAAGACCTACATTATGGTAAGACCCCCAAAACGTACATTTTTAAATACCCCTTACGATGATGTACTTTAACAGATGGCACTCTGCCCAGTCTGCTATTTAATTCATCAAATATCATCCTCTATATCTCTTTCAGTTCAGTGAAATAAGGAAGTTAAAGAAATAGTCGAATGTTTTCATACAACAACGTGTGCAGTGTCTTTATGAGTTGAGTAGTGAGAGACAACAAGAACTAATATCAAAACAAATTGTATGAATAGTTACATCGATTTTATCCAGAAGAAACGCGTGAGAGCAATTGATTAATTCTAGATGATTAGAACATATTGATTCGAAGAACTCAAGTTCAGAGGCCCCAGACCTCACATCCCCACCCTCCCATCTTTTCCACTCAGTTACATGTCCAGATGTTATCGGTGTTTAAGATGTTTATTTATCGCTATCGATCACTTCCGTTAAGACCCTTCATTCGATTGTTCCCTTTGATGATTAGAAAAATTTACTTTGAAAAGAGATTATATCTTTGAGCTGTTAAGATGTTGAGCATATTCGAATATTACTATTTTGATAATCTATAAGTACTGTGAGTTTAACTGTCGATGGAGCACAACTGGGTTAAGACTGTCATCACCATCTCACACAACAAGAACCAAATTACAAATGCAAGCTTACACAAAAACCATGGATAAGCGTAGGACTCGATAATAATATGATTAGAAGGAGCCTATGTAATATATCAAATGAAAAATCCCTTTTTCTTACTATAAATCCTTTGCATACTAGACATAACTATAAGGATGTTCGTTTTATACGCATCGCAAGACAATCTGAAAATAATTTTTTTTTTAGCTATCTCTCGTAAACATGTTTAATATAATGCGCACCGATAGTGAATATATTATTAAAAAGTATTGCCAACATAATACGCACCACGACACTTAATCTCAAAAATTGACATGATACATACAAGGTTCTTGGCCCCCTCCCTGCCACATATTATACTCCAGTTCCTCAAGGTTCTTGGCCTCCTCCCTGCAACATATTGTACTCCAGTTCTTCAAGGTTCTTGTCCCCCTCCCTGCCACATATTGTACTCCAGTTCCTCAAGGTTCTTGGCCCCCTCCCTGCCACATATTGTACTCCAGTTCCTCAAGGTTCTTGGCCCCCCTCCCTGCCACTTATTGTACTCCAGTTCCTCAAGGTTCTTGGCCCCCCTCCCTGTCACTTTTTGTACTCCAGTTCCTCAAGGTACTAGGACCGCTCCCCGTCACATATTTTACTCCAATTTCCATCCAAAAAATATATTTTTAATGGCAACAAAATAATTTTGTTTAAAGCACTGGGCAAGGTGCGGTCCGCTAAACAGTTGCATTTTTGTGTGTGATCCGCAAAGACATTAAGAAAACCTACCTTGAAATTTGATTTGTGTACTAGTCTCATTAAACAAATACTATAATTAAGTGTGCTTTCAGTAGGAGTATAACATTAGCACAATAAATAAATTTATTATAACTACAACTTTTTAAAAAGTTTTATTTATTGATCTTTATAATACAACTTATTTATTGATATTTATGATATCATTTATTTATTGACCTTTATGATACCATTTATTTATTGATCTGTATGATAACATTAATCTATTGATCTTTATGATACCATTTATTTATTGATCTTTATGATAACATTCATCTATTGATCTTTATGATAACATTAATTTATTGATCTTTATGATAACATTAATCTATTGATCTTTATGATAACATTAATCTATTGATCTTTATGATAACATTAATCTATTGATCTTTATGTTAACATGTATTTATTAGTATTTATGATAACATTAATTTATTGATCTTTATGTTAGCATGTATTTATTGATCTTATGATAACATTAATTTATTGATCTTTATGATACCATTTATTTATTGATCTTTATGATAACCTTTATTTATTGATCTTTATGATAACATTAATTTATTAATCATTTTGATACAATTTAAACTTGTTTCTGAAATTTAATGTAGTGTTCAACTAAATAATATAGTGCTAAATACGAAAATAAAAATCCGGGGGCCCCCAAGAAGGTGGGGGCCCTAAACTATATCTTGTTTAGCTAATAGTTAAATCCAGCACTGCGCGTAGACAAGTTTAAGGAGAGAGTGTTAGATTAACTTCTTGCACTGAGAGTGTCCACGTTTATTCGCTCTACGGATGCATTCTCTCATTATTTACTCTCTCCCGAAATCCAAAGACGCACTAAATAACCCGTTCATTTTCAAGCCACAAAAGAAATGCATCCATTAATACATGTTCGCTGATTTAATCTCGGTATCAAGTGTTTTCACATTGAGGGTTGGATTTTGTTAGTTAAAAGAAGAATGCACAAAGGCCGAAAGGAATAAACAAATGATGACGCCACATCCGTGTTTTCAATAAGTTTCATGCAAACAGGGAAATTCCGTAGTTTATTTCTGTTTATCTACGTCATTTGTTGTAGAGACACTCACCGCGCAAGCGTTTGAATGACGCAACGAGTTCACAACGTTCACTGCGTGCTGAGTGAGGATGTTATGAGGGTATTACACGAAAGGGATTCTGCTTTAAGATACTAGTGGAATAGAAGTAAATTGAGCAACGCTGGGAATTACCTATTAATAATTTGTTAT
The DNA here is from genome assembly GCA_002072015.1 of Radix auricularia. Classification (NCBI taxonomy): domain Eukaryota; kingdom Metazoa; phylum Mollusca; class Gastropoda; family Lymnaeidae; genus Radix; species Radix auricularia. Next base: position 240,782 of record MUZC01004782.1, read on the forward strand.
TAAAACTTTGAGATATTACATGAAAATATGTTTATGAGATTAGTTCAGTTTATTAGCTGGCTCCCATTCAGAAAAAAAGAAGATATTATTTTTAATTCAATAGTTTATTTCGAGAAAAAATAACTCGTTATTTCCCAGATGAGTTGTTCCGTTGATTAGCAAAATTCGATTTTTGTACAAATGATGTATTTAAGCCAACATGACCCAATTTTAGTCCACACATGAATCGATAAATAGAAAAAAAATGATTATGACCAAAATATTAATTATGTGATTATCCAAGATATCAAAATTCTTTGGGTGTTGTGTTAGTGTGTTTCTGTGTTTACAAGTGTGTCATTGCATGGTATTGGGGTATGTTTTACTTGATGGGAAACCTTTACTTCCAAGGCGTATGCCGTATACTCTAACTAAAGCTGTACATTTAGAATTTAGACTGTGTCTTCCTTTAATAACTGTTATACGATCATTAACATTATTCGTTTTCTAGCGTGCTACTCGGGTTAAAAGATTTGATAATTTTGTCATCGGTGAGCTAAAAAATTATTTGTCCAGTATAAAAGTCTTTTTAAATTTAAATTCAGGACCTTAGAAAAAATTCTGCAAAAAAAATTTAAAACAAATTTTATAACTACATCTATTCAAAATCTAAGGGAAATTTTTACGATCTTTTAAAGACAATGCATTGTAAACGTAAGTTTGGCATCGTTTCTTTACATTATTTCTCTTTTTTTATCCTCGGGCTCTAAGGGCCATCACTTCAAATGTTTCATTCACTTGCAGGCTCGTCCACTGTACACCAGTCACGTGTTCTGATACAATGGCCATCTTTTCTTGACACAATTTACTCCGAGTATACAACTCAAGTGCGCGTGTAAACATGCGGGGGTGGGGCGGGTGCGCAGGGCTTCCGATTGCAAGTTAGGGGACTAGGCTTTTGGGTCAGAGGTAAGGAACTTGGCAAAATGCGGTGGGCTTCAAAGTCACAGTTAAGGAACTTGGCTGTTAAGGTCATAGCTGCGGTGGGCTTTAGGGTCACCGATAAGGTACTTGGCTGTAAAGGTCATAGCTGCGGTGGGCTTTAGGGTCACCGTTAATGTACTTGGCTGTTAAGGTCATAGCTGCGGTGGGCTTCAAAGTCACAGTTAAGGAACTTGGCTGTTAAGGTCATAGCTGCGGTGGGCTTTAGGGTCACCGTTAAGGTATTTGGCTGTTAAGGTCATAGCTGCGGTGGGCTTCAAAGTCACAGTTAAGGAACTTGGCTCTTAAGGTCATAGCTGCGGTGGGCTTTAGGGTCAATGTTAAGGTACTTGGCTGTTAAGGTCATAGCTGCGGTGGGCTTCAAAGTCACAGTTAAGGAACTTGGCTGTTAAGGTCATAGCTGCGGTGGGCTTTAGGGTCACTGTTAAGGTACTTGGCTGTTAAGGTCATAGCTGTGGTGGGCTTCAAAGTCACAGTTACGGAACTTGGCTGTTAAGGTCATAGCTGCGGTGGGCTTTAGGGTCACCGTTAAGGTATTTGGCTGTTAAGGTTATAGCTGCGGTGGGCTTCAAAGTCACAGTTAAGGAACTTGGCTCTTAAGGTCATAGCTGCGGTGGGCTTTAGGGTCACCGTTAAGGTACTTGGCTGTTAAGGTCATAGCTGCGGTGGGCTTCAAAGTCACAGTTAAGGAACTTGGCTGTTAAGGTCATAGCTGCGGTGGGCTTTAGGGTAACCGTTAAGGTACTTGGCTGTTAAGGTCATAGCTGCGGTGGGCTTCAAAGTCACAGTTAAGGAACTTGGCTGTTAAGGTCATAGCTGCGGTGGGCTTTAGGGTCACCTTTAAGGTACTTGGCTGTTAAGGTCATAACTGCGGTGGGCTTTAGGGTCACCGTGAAGGTACTTGGCTGTTAAGGTCATAGCTGCGGTGGGCTTTAGGGTCACCGTTAAGGTACTTGGCTGTTAAGGTCATAGCTGCGGTGGGCTTCAAAGTCACAGTTAAGGAACTTGGCTGTTAAGGTCATAGCTGCGGTGGGCTTTAGGGTCACCGTTAAGGTATTTGTCTGTTAAGGTCATAGCTGCGGTGGGCTTCAAAGTCACAGTTAAGGAACTTGGCTGTTAAGGTCATAGCTGCGGTGGGCTTTAGGGTCACAGTTAAGGTACTTGGCTGTTAAGGTCATAGCTGCGGTGGGCTTTAGGGTCACCGTGAAGGTACTTGGCTGTTAAGGTCATAGCTGCAGTGGGCTTTAGGGTCACCGTTAAGGAACTTGGCTGTTAAGGTCATAACTGCGGTGGGCTTTAGGGTCACCGTAAGATCATAGCTGCGGTGGGCTTTAGGGTCACAGTTAAGGAACTTGGCTGTTAAGGTCATAGCTGCGGTAGGTTTTATTTAACATTAAAAAAATAATAATAAGATTTTCATACACAACGTGTTAATTGATACGAACCAAGTTTTTATCTCATCCTTAAGAATAAGATTATAACAATTAAATATTTCACCGAATCTGATGTCTCGCAGCATTGCATTATTTGAAAGAAAATGGCTTAAATTTAAATTTCAAAGAACAAAACGTTTTGACAGGGTAGACTATTTACGTTACGCAAATGTTCATTTTTTCGGAAACTGATTTGAGTAAAAGTGAAACTTCTGTGCATATGTCAATCAAATCATCCTTTCATTCAGGGACTGATTTGACTGAATGTTAAACTTTTGTGCAAATGTTTAACAAATCGCCATTTTGTTCAGGGACTGATTTAATTAAATGTTAAACTTTTGTGCACATTTTAACCAAATCGTCCTTTTGTTCAGGGACTGATTTAATTGAATGTTAAACTTTTGTACAGTTGTTTACCAAAGCTTCCTTTTGTTCAGGAACTGATGTGAGTAAATGTTAAACTTCTGTGTGCTTGTATACCACGGCACAGTAACAACTCTCTGAGGCACCTGGAAATGTCTTTGTTCCCCAAATCACTTCATGCTCTCCTGAAACCTTGACAAGTGATGAGCTACGCTAAACAACGTGAGATGGTTAATATGCTTAGCGTTAAAATTAAGTTGTTAGGGAAACGTTTCTTCTTGGCTTGCATTCTCTGAGATATTTATATTTCACTAAATTGTTTATGCTTGAAAGAGACATAATAAAGATAAAACAATTGTTCAATTGATTTGAAAAAAGAAAGAGAAAAGGCATAAACGAACACTTCCTCTAAAATTGTAAACAACTTAAGTGACGTGTCGTAATTGTCTGCCGTAATCCAAAATCCCAAATCATTTGTTTTTCTTTTCTTATCTTTTTTTGTTAATAGTTGTTTTTTTTCATTTAAAGACTTCTACGAGTATTTACTGAGATCAATCTCTACACCTACTTGCTGAGACCAAGCTCTACACGTACTTGCTGAGACGAAGTTCTACATGTACTTGATGAGACCAAACTCAACACGTTCATGCTGAGAGTTAGCTCTACAAATACTTGCTGAGACCCGGCTCTACATGCACTTGCTGAGACTTAGCTCTACACGTACTTGCTGAGACCAATCTCTACACCTTCTTGCTGAGACCAATCTCTACACCTACTTGATGAGACCAAGCTCTACACCTACTTGCTGAGACCAATCTCTACACGTTCTTGATGAGACCAAGTTCTACAATACTGCACACATTGTCTAGTGGCGTAACTTTACACCTGTACTTCATGGGCCCATACCTACTCTCTGTGTCTCTGACCCTCACCTGTATACGCCCACAGATTTATTCGCTAACTGGAAGCCGTGTTAACAGACGTCTGGGCTACATACAGGGCAACTGATGGGACCACAAGATAACACCCCGAGTTAAATTTAAAGTTTGCAGTCTTAAAGCTTTAATCTGATTTGCTTCAATGAGATAAACGCGCTCTTGTATCACTCAGCCCAAAGTTTAGTTACAATACATGCGCATGTATCACTCAGCCCAAAGTTTAGTTACAATACATGCGCATGTATCACTCAGCCCAAAGTTTAGTTACAATACATGCGCATGGAGCATGGAAAGGAGGCTTGGAAAGTTTAAATGCTGGAATTTGTCATCAAACAAAACAAGAAAATCGAGTCTAAATTTTTGTTTACTCCCCACTCTACAGACAGCGGTAAGACGTAAGCCAATAAATTTCCCGGTTATTTCAAACAGTGAATTTCGACTCTACTGGTCCAGAAGTTGTTCATTCTTTTGAATAGTTAGGTTCTCGTGACAAAAATAAATGCTAAATGTCCAACAAGAAACTTAGAATACTAAGTATTTCTGGCTCTTGTTATTTCATTTAACTTGCGGCATTCTCAAAGAGATTTCATTTTAAAAACTTTCAGTCAGTGATTGCAACATGTGAAAATTCTCAAAAAAATTGTTTTTTTAAAAATTATTTTACACATTGTTCATGTCACATATTTGGTGACAGAATGAAGATATGTAATGTTGTAATCATGCAATTAGCGATAGGCGAAACCAGCACAAGACACGAATATAAATATTTATCATTGTAACAGTTGCGTTGTGAACACATACTTTTTAAAACGTCACCTGAAAGGTACAGTGTTACCTTGGTAAACGTTCTTTAACCATAACCATTTGAATTATACCCAACAGGGCGTACAAAAAACTTTTTTTTTCCATAAGAAATAAAAGAAAAATGTTTATTCTGTTCCCTTTGAAAAGATTGTGTTATTGACATATGATACATTTATTGATGTTTTTGTATCGAATAATTTAACCACAACTTAATACTAAAAATATATCAATAGATAGTATCGTATTCCAAAAATAAAATTAAAATGTTTTTCGGATCAAAAATATTTTTTAACTCTGAATTTTGTTTTGAAATCGAAACTTTAAACGATTTAATAAAGTCATTGATTCTCAATGAAAGTGTCGTCCTTGGCATACTGCATGCTGCATTTAAGTCCTGGACACGCATGCTACTTTCATTCTTTACAACAATCCCATTTTTTATACTACACGCTGATCCTAACGACTATTTGGTTGCTTGGCTCGTCATCTCATTAACTTACTGGAAACTCATGGTAAGTGAATTTGCTATTTAAATTTTAAAAAATAAAAACACCAAGTCACGTGATAATTCACCGCGAGCCGTTCTTTGTATGATAACATCTGACGTAATAACACACACGAGTTTTTCGCGGTGTTGTGTTTCCTACAAGTTACGAATATGACATTTTGACATCTACCAGATCTAGCACGAGTATCCTTTTCCAAACGGAGGTATTATACCAAACCTACGAGATCTGACACGAGAATACTATTCCAAACGGAGGTATTATACCAAACCTACGAGATCTGACACGAGAATACTATTCCAAACGGAGGTATTATACCAAACCTACGAGATCTGACACGAGAATACTATTCCAAATGGAGGTGGTATACCTAGTAAAATGTTATGCGTCAAAACAGGACCTGTATCAAGTTGGACTTATTCCAAATCAGTAGTATACGGAGGTACCAATATTCTTTGATATCTTCTTAATTTGACTGGATTTTTAAAAAAAATTTCCACGGCAAAAATTCGTTCTTGTCAAAGTGTTGATGACAAACTGAGCATACGATTAACTTCTATTTGAAATAACTTATTACATGGTAACATCAGTTTGAAAGAAAAGAGTTAATACTAATCTCCGTGTCACCTCGATAATGAGACATCCCTCTCTCCCTCCATCTCTCTGTCTCTGTCTCTCTCTCTGTCTCTCTTTGTCTCTCTCTCTGTCTCTCTCTCTCTGTCTCTCTCTCTCTGTCTCTCTCTCTCGTTCTCTCTCTCTCTGTCTCTCTCTGTCTCTCTCTCTCTCTGTCTCTCTCTGTCTCTCTCTCTGTCTCTCTCTGTCTCTCTCTGTCTCTCTCTGTCTCTCTCTGTCTCTCTCTGTCTGTCTCTCTCTGTCTCTCTCTGTCTCTCTCTCTGTCTCTCTCTGTCTCTCTCTCTGTCTCTCTTTCTCTGTCTCTCTGTCTCTCTCTCTCTGTCTCTCTTTGTCTCTCTCTGTCTCTCTCTCTGTCTCTTTCTCTCTCTCTCTCTCTCTCTCTCTCTGTTTGACATACTCATGGCGCAAGTATTTCATCGCGTAACGCCTCGTGATCTGACAGATGGTTCAGTCGCCCGACAAAAAAAAACCACTCGTTTATTTCAGGTTTTGTTTCAGCGCTCAGTATCATTGTGATATGTCTCTGTAAGCGGGTCATTGGTAAAACCAGGTCTCTGTAAGCGGGTCATTGGTAAAACCAGGTCTCTGTAAGCGGGTCATTGGTAAAACCAGGTCT
>MUZC01004782.1:247110-268066 GCA_002072015.1 Radix auricularia
TGTAAGCGGGTCATTGGTAAAACCAGGTCTTTGTAAGCGGGTCATTGGTAAAACCAGGTCTTTGTAAGTGTGTCATTGGTAAAGCCATGTCTCTGTAAGCGGGTCATTGGTAAAGCCATGTCTTTGTAAGAGGTTCATTGGTAAAGCCATGTCTTTGTAAGCGGGTCATTGGTAAAGCCATGTCTTTGTAAGCGTGTCATTGGTAAGTTCATATCTTTGTAATCGGGTCATTGGTAAAGCCATGTCTTTGTAAGCGGGTCTTTGGAAAGCAGGTTTAAAAAATAGATGAGTTGAAAAAATAATTTATAAAGAAATAGTTTTCAAGGGAGAAAATAAAATGAGACTTGAAGGGATCTAAGCAAATGTCATTTTTTAAAACAATATATATTTATCACATTAGTTTTTTTTTCTTATATATAATAATATTAATTAATACATGTTTATTTTACAATTTAATTTGAGTGTATATTTGCTCTTTGACACTTAGACAGATATATTTAACTGTGCAATAATGATAGTAGTAGTTAGAAACCAAATAACATTACAATAATACTCAACGTGGTGGTCGAGAGGTAGCGCGCTCGACTGTCATACCGATGGTCACGAGTTCGAATCCACGCGAAGGCGAGGATTTGCTCCCGGGGCCTGAGGAGTCCCCGAGTCACCCAGCTCTGAATGGGTACCTAACTAGACAATAGTTAGGCGGCTGGGGTAATGCGTGGAACCCCTATCGCCGTGGCCTGTGACCGCAGCATCACTTGCCAACAGATCATCTCTCATGGTCTGTGGACGCAATTATCTTCTGCATAGAAGGAGCGTCTGTATATCTTATCTTAGATAAATAAGAATGATAATCTCTTTTATCCTACTATATATATCTACACCAATGTAGTATTTTCGAAAAGGCTGAAACCAAATCATGTTCATATTTTTGTTCGTCCATTGAAGGGCCCGAAAGAGTATTGCCCGTAAGATCAACAACTGTAAGAGTTTCACCCAAAAGGGTCCCGAAAAATAGATGGAGCTCCGAGTAACAATGAAAGGTGTAGCAGCTGGATGCCCCCTCCAATTTAAAAAAAGAAGCCTAAAGGGGCAGTATCGCATTGGTATTAACCGGAAGCGTACAAAAAAATAAAGAACCCAGGGCAACACAATTTGACAGGCGTTGCAAAGGAGTATACAAGAAAAAAATCAGAGAACTTGTTTAAAGTTTCTCATAGAAACCGAAAGGGCAGCATACGTAAGCGTAGGGTACGAAAATAAGTTGGCGCCCCTGGCAGCACAGTGTGACAGGTTGTAGCAGCCCGGGTGCCCAATAAATACAGTGGGGGGGGGGGGTTACTGAAAGCATAAACATTCTTCCAAAACGGGACACTCGTAATGTTTTATAGAATAAAACTTGTTAAGTGATCCCCCCCTAGTTACCACAAGTGGTTTACAGATTAAGCTCGATGACTCGTTTCACGTGAGCCAATGGTTTTCTGGCTTGTTTTAAGACTGTAACAACAATAGCAGCAAAAAAAATGTGATCGATTTCCTCCACACTGTTCGATTAGCAGCTAAAAGAATTCAGACAAACACCTCATTAAAATTAGTATCATGATAAGGTTACAAATAGCTAACATTGAATTAAGTTGGTCACCGATCTAAGTGAAGATCTCCTTGTTACTAAGTCTGAAGTAAAAAAAAAAAAAAAATTAAAAAATAACACATTTTAAAATAATTTAAAAACATTAAGCTATAGATCTAGGCCTAATTCTTACAAATGTGTTCTCCATTAACATTATTCATTATTAAAGCTATAGTACGCACTAAACCATGTCGACAAAGTTTTTATTTTCTCTCAGAAGTCCACTATTGCTTTAAAGTCTCGCCGTCTTCGTATTCCGAATGGATGGTTTTTTAACGTTAGCCCACCACTGGCTGATTAGGTTTAGGCCGACCGTGCTGGTCCGTGGTGCCATCCATCAGTCTATCAATAATGTCCGGTCTCTGTACCTCTCTCAAAATAGAATCTTCTTTCTCTAAGTTTATAATGAAACTGATGTCATTGTTCTTTTTTTTTTTTCAAATGTTCTTTAAAATTAAACAAAACTGACCTCAGTGAATCATTCTATTAAATATTATTAATAATTTATAGGGATGCAACAACTCAGTATAATTATTTTCTAAGAATAACAATTTCTATTGAGTTAAGTAAGTTGATACTTGTAGTTTTGCCATCATTTTATTTAGATCTATAGTTGTTAGATATATATTAGAACCATGCCTAATATACAAATTTCAAAAAAGAAATATTTCCCTTTAGCGACAGTGTGTTTTCTTTAAGAAATAGTTAAGAATTAAGAACAGTTTTTACAAAATAACTAAGACGAGGCTATTACCTTAGGCGAAAAATAATATATAAATGACGCCATATTCTAAAAAATTGGTAAATAGCTTCAACTCGGACAATCTTGTACTCAGTGGCGTAGCTAGGGGGCAGAGGGGGTGGTCCACCCTAGGCGTCGCAAAATTAGAGGGCGGCATTTTTGGGACATTTGAAAAATACCGCTATTTCCGACAACCATCATTTTTCTTTTGAAGGCGGGAAATCAAAGGGGAAACAAAAGTATTCGTAATTTCGAGTCTTAATTAATGTCTCACACATTTGTTTCATTACATAGCGATTTTAACTCACTCAAATCCTTTGATAAATTTAAGATTCCTCATAAAGGTATCAATTTGTTTGGAAAATTAAGCAGTATACATCACAGATTACGTTTTTATGTGACAACTACGTACAAAATTACATAATCGCTGGGCCGTATGTTTAATATCGCCCTGATAGTTTTTTAGTGGAATTTCGACATGCGCAGAATGATGCGTGAACCTACATGCCGTGTTGGTTCAAATATTGTCTTTAACTTGCAATAGTAATTTATATTTTTGTTTCAGTTTTCTTAAAATTATGGATAGGGAATCATCAAAAATTAAATTTATTTTGTTTTTATTACATTTAAGTAAAACAAATATTTTTTCCTTTAAAAAAATTAAAATACGGTTATTCAAATAAAGTAATGTGTACATTATTGAAATTATGACTAGAATATGAAAATATTCATTTTTTCGGTTAATAGACACAACAGGCATAATTAATTTCGAGGAAAAAATAATAAAATAAACATTCCTCTAAATTTCAGAAGTTTTGGAAAAATTGAGATCTGAAGAAGTAACTAGTAAAACGAGATCACATGCTGAAATTTTACTCTGTTCAATGCAATCATTTTTCTTTTCCGTTATCTTAATTTATGGGAACCCGTCCTTTTAAAACATAATAAAGCAAACCCATGTCAAGGAACAAAGAAATGTGTAAATACAAAACGCTGTTATATCAGTCAACAAAGTTTGTGAAGAGTTGGAGATATCAACTACTAGAAGAGGCATTACTTTAGACAAACAGGGGAAAGACTATCTATAACACATTATTTAATAGTAGTCTACAGATTGGAAAATTCTGTACCCAACATTGTAATTTTGCTAAGAACTTTTTCAGCTATTGCTATCAGTGTCACTAGTTGTGAAAGGATCTTCTCCAATTTGAATTTTATTTTTAAAAAATATCCTTGTTACTTAATGAGGGATTTAACATTGAAAAATCTTGCAGCATTATCCATAGAACAAGATATTAAAATAATTTGAAATTGTGATAGCATAATACATGCACGATTTTTCTGCCATAAAAGTTAGTAAAGTAAACGTATACGTAGAATCTAAATATTAATATAAATATTACATATGTTTACATACTAATGTATTTATTTGTTTGTTTGTAAAAAAAAATCATTTATTTTTATAAATTAAATACTAAATAAAATAATATTAACTTTTTGGGTGTAAATTTGGAATATGTTTTGTCTCATTTGTGGGGATGGAACCTGCGACTTCAGTAACTTTCTGATGGTCTTTATAAATGTGTATTTATAGGTACATCCTTTTATGTGGTCTCTTTTATTACTGCTTACATAAATATGTCATATAATGGTAAAAATGTTTCCCACCTTTACTTCACAGCAATTACAATTTTCTATTCATGTTTATCCACTTTTTTAAATCCATCATATGATTGACTTAAGGAGCCATCCATAAATGACGTTAAGCTATTTTGGCTCATGTTTCACCCCCTCCCCCTCGTCACGCTTTCTCATAAATACTTAAACCCTCTTTCAAGATGAAGTCACAAGGCTTTGCCCCCCACCCGCCCTAAAAGCCGTATTTTATATTTGAAAATAAGCATGTTCCAAATCATTTTGTGGTAATTTAAGTATGTTTTTAGTGTAAGGCTGCACGCGTGAAGCCATGTAAAAGTTAATCAAGTGTCCGCAATTGTAATCAAATTTTAGTGAAACTGGTATATAAAGAGTTGCGCGATTTGATGTGACGACATATTTTTTAAACACACACTCCTTGTCACAAATGTGTGATTCCCGCCCCCCCCCCGAAAAAATATATACAAAATTGTGCATTACGTCATTTATGGACGGCCCCTAAAAGGGCGGCAAATTGAAGATCGCCCCAGGCGGAAAAGGTTCAAGCTACACAACTGCTTGGACTCATTTAAATAACAAATGAAAATAATTGACTACAGTGTAGATCACAGGAAGACTTCAAGAAGAAAACTTGTTCCAAGCAATTAGTGAAAACTATTAATCCGTGTAGGTAAATTACAATGAACATCAAACCATCTACGGCATAAAGCAAAGTATATTGAAAGATATCAAAGTATAAACGTCATCCATTAAAGTGTATTGGAAGATATCAAACTGGAGACGTCATCCATCAAACTGTATTGGAAGATATCAAACTGGAGACGTCATTCATCAAAGTGTATTGGAAGATATCAAATTATAGACGTCATCCATCAAAGTGTATTGGAAGATATCAAATTATAGACGTCATCCATCATCGTGTATAGGAAGATATCAAATTATAGACGTCATTCATCAAAGTGTATTGGAAGATATCAAACTATAGACGTCATCCATCAAAGTGTATTGAAAGGTTTGCTAAAATCTCAGCTCTCTGTTTATCGTCCACCCGAGACTCACGCTGTTCAATCATAGAGATCAATATTTGTAGCAGCCATCGAATCCACTAACTCAGATCAACACAATTTCTCAATCAGCGGCTGTTTGCCATTAGCGCCCCGGAGCAATCAAGATTTCACTTCAAAACGTTACACTTGTTTGCCGAATATTGACTTAATTCCTCACTTTGTATTTCTGTGCACATCGTCAGTGATAAGTTTCATGTGTGGCCCTCTATCGTTTGCTTGACCATCTTTTCGGCATCCTTCCGTCTCGCGAGACGATGGTGCACCACCGTTGGGTTTGGTTACATTTTTTCATGATGGAGCCGTCCTATCCTTGAGTGTCAGTAAATATTATGTATAGACCATCTTTAGGGGCTCAAAATCGTGTCTTTATGTCGGGGTTTACTCCTTTAGCCTCTCCCGGGTAGTGGGTGTAGCCGCAAGGCAGCAGACATTTGAAGAGTTTCCTTCTCCTAGATGTACTACCAGCCAAGGTTTGAAGTCAGAGTTTCCTTCTCCTAGATGTACTACCAGCCAAGGTTAACGAGCCTCATCGGCCCGAAGCGACTGGTCTTGAGACCATCCATATCACTAATTTAGCATTAACATGTCATTGAGAAATCATAAATATTTCATTAACATGTCATAAACTCATCATAAACATTGACGCAACACAAAACAAACGCACGCAAAAGGTGAACTTTTTTTTGTTCTTAAATGTTATCGTCCTCTCCCTCCTGCAAAGAAAAAGAGTCAAGCCCATTATTGGAAAACGTCATTCACTCCCGCCCATGTCCCGGCCTTGATGTTAGCAAGGGATTAGTGCTACAAAGACAACCTCTTTAAATTAAGTCCTAAGTTGGTATCCTGATATGGTATCCTAAGATGGTATCATAAGATGATATCCTAATATGGTATTCTAAGATGGTACCCAATATGGTATCCTAAGATGTAATCCTAAGATGGTATTCTAAGATGTTAGCCTAATATGGTATGCTAAGATGGTATCCTAAGATGGTATCCTAACATGGTATTCGAAGATGGTATCCTTAGATGGTATCTTAAGATGGTATATTAAGATGGTATTCTTAGATGATTACATAATATGGTATTTTAAGATGGTATCCTAAGATGGTATCTTAAGATGGTATCCTAAGATGCTATCGTAAGATGATATCTATACTGACGCTCCTTCTATACAGTCTTTTGGCAAGTGATGCAGTGTTCACAGGCCACAGCTATGAGGGTTCCATGCAATACCCAGCCGCATTTGTCTCCCTAACTAGTGTTAGGTACCCATTCAGAGCTAGATGGACTCAGGGACGCCCTAGGCCGCGGGAACAAATCCTTGCCTTCTTATGGATTCGAACCTGTGACCATCAAGGCAGGCAGCTGAGAAGTATCAGCAACCGTGTCACTATGATTTCAATTTCTTCAAGGTATCATCCGCAGTTGAAATATTATAGTCCGTTAATTAATATGAATTTCTTTTGCGGTAAAAATGAAATGAGGGGTAGGACTGCAGTCAGGCTTATACAAAATTCAATGGAAAAGACGTAAACAAGGTAAGGGTTAGCCTGACAGGACGTAACAAAACAGCGAACGTTTCGGCAAAGAGCCTTTATCAACGAACATACAAGACACAAACAAAACGAAAATAAAAATAAAAATTAAAAAATGAAAAATGAAGGAACTTAGCTGCGGAGAAATCCAAAGTATCCAAAAAGAAGTGAAACTGAGAGATGACAGAGCGATTTTATATAGGAAAGCAGAGAGTGGGTGGGGCAACCGCCTAGGTGGACAAAGAAAAGACCATATTCATCCCATGTGGTGCAATGGTACCTTGACTTTCTATTAATCTGTTTTCAATCTGGACTCTCGTGGGTGTGTTTGTGCACGAGACAATAGCAGTGACTGCCAGGTCCTTGACACCCATATGGTCGCGTCCATTGAAGTGACGGGAGACGGGACACTGTTTATCTTGTGTAATCGCCCTAATATGTTCAGACATTCGGCACGACAAAGATCGTCCCGTCTCTCCTATGTATTTCAAAGGACAGCGCTTACACACAATGGTGTAGACAACGTTGCGGCTAGCGCAGGTGAAACCATCCTTAATCATAAATAGCCCCTTAGGGAAGTTTATCTGTTCGGCTTGCACAACAAAAGGACATGTCTTACACCGAGGTCGGCCGCATGGTTTAGTACCCAGGTGATTGGGTGATGTTGGGAGGCGGGTGCGAACCAGAAGATCACGTAGGTTTCTGTCCCTCCTAAATACAATTAGGGGTGGGGTGGAGAAAATGTTGTTCGTCTCAGGGTCCGCAAGGAGGATAGTGCGGTTCTTCATTGCACCACATGGGATGAATATGGTCTTTTCTTTGTCCACCTAGGCGGTTGCCCCGCCCACTCTCTGCTTTCCTATATAAAATCGCTCTGTCATCTCTCAGTTTCACTTCTTTTTGGATACTTTGGATTTCTCCGCAGCTAAGTTCCTTCATTTTTCATTTTTTAATTTTTATTTTTATTTTCGTTTTGTTTGTGTCTTGTATGTTCGTTGATAAAGGCTCTTTGCCGAAACGTTCGCTGTTTTGTTACGTCCTGTCAGGCTAACCCTTACCTTGTTTACGTCTTTTCCATTGAATTTTGGTAAAAATGAAAGTATGACGCATGTAACCGAAAAGTTGATAGAAAATTCCTTTTAATTTATAAGAAATATTTTTCAAATCAATGCGCTGACCTTTTTTTATTTACATAGAGAAACTTTCTACGCTTCTAGCAATTTTGTTTTGTTTTTCATCGTAGTTGCTTTGTTTTATTTCCCCATAAAGCCCTTTAAGATTAACGAGATTTTACTCAATACACTTTAATAGGCAATTAATCTTGTTGCGTTTAAATTTTTTTTATATTTTTTTTTAAATCTTTTGCCCAATTTCCAAATAATTAGTTAAGGGAAATCTCTCTACAAAACATTCGGTTTATATGTTTCTTATATTTGTATGTATTTACTTGTTACAGTCATAGAGGCAATGACTCAACATTAGCCCAAGTGATTCAAAGTTATATTCCAAACTTTAGTCTCCTAGATCAGTCTGTCTCTCAGTCATTCATTAGACAACGTCACCCTTAAATACCTTTTCTCCCTCCCCGCTTCTAACAGATTGTTAACTTCGTCAGTGCGGTTGAACCTAATAACAGGTCAATTTGACGCCTAAATGCCTGGTGGTCAAGGTCCTTTTTGGACATCGAGGCCTGTTGGCCAGCGTTAGTTTGTAGAAAATAGTTCTATTTGGTATGCAAGTAGAAAAAATAATTCTATTTAGTCACCAAATAGAAACAAGTAGATCTAGATCTAATAAAGACTTGAGTGAGTACTTAACGCAATTTTCTACAAAAATTTCCGATTATATTTAAGGAAAAGAATTCTAGATTACACTCAAAGTCATTTCAAATCAATAATTCTGAAACTAAACGAAATAATTTCTATATACAAATTTGTCAAAAATCCTTCTCCAACAATGTTCTAAATATTATTATCTATTATCTATCGTTTTGCGTTTATTTCAACTCTATAGATGTTATGGGTGCCGAGAAATTGACCAAATACTTACCGTATATAATCGTTCTATAACCCGTTGACTTATTTATTTACTTGTTACATTCATAGAGGCAATGAGTCAAAATTAGCACAAGTGATTCAAAGTTCTATTCTTTTGGAAGAGACTAGTATTAAAAGTGTGTAACCTGCTCACAAGAAGACCCCAAAAGATAATAGGAAAGCGTAAACAAAATTGTACACTTTTTTAAAACTACAATACTGATTGTTAACCTTGTACTATCTATCTTTGTCTTCGTTCAGTTTGTCAGGCAAGAGTTGTTTGGTGGTGTTGTTGTTGTTTTTACATTTATTTTTGGGTGTGTCTAAAGCGTTGCGAATGTGCGTACATTAAAATTCGATGTTCAAATCAAAATATGTTAAACAATTTATTAATAAAAACGTTTACAAAAACAAATAAAATGAATAAATAAGGTAGGTGTAATGTTTACTATTATTTTATAGCTTCTGGTAGAGCGGTTGAATCTTGTACAATGTAGAGAAGGGGTGGCCTCTACGTGGCTTGAAAGACGAGTAGGGTCGCGTAGCTGGCCGCAACCTGAAACTGACAACTCCTGGCAGCTCATCCCGAAGTCTGGTGTTAGGTGTTAAACACATATTATTACTGTCGCTGTACAGATATTAGGCAGATAATTTGACGCAATGCCGATGATGGAAACCAAAGTACCCGTTGAGGGTCGGGCTACTACGAAGCGACAGTTTCGTCACCCTCAATTTACTAGCAACGCCACTGAGCGCTGTTGGTTTAGGGCCCGTAGCGCAACTACGGACAAGCAAAAGGTACCGCAAAGAATGCAGTGGAAGCCAGCTCTGAGGAAACCTTCCAGTAAGGTTTATACCCTAGGTAGGTCAGTGATGATCCCCCCTCATGGCGGTGGTCCAAACAATTGACACTCGTAAGTTTTGCCGGGGTTGGGCCGAAGTGTTAGCGAGTCGAAGTAGAGAAAATGCCACACCTCCCTCGGTAGGTCAACTTTGTGGGAGGCGTTCTTATCTTATCTTAGATATACAGACGCTCCTTCTATGCAGAAGATAATTGCGTCCACAGACCATGACAGATGATCTGTTGGCAAGTGATGAAGCAGTCACAGGCCACAGCTATAAGGGTTCCGCGCATTACCCCAGCCGCCTAACTATTGTCTAGTTAGGTACCCATTCGGATCTGGGTGACTCGGGGACTCCTCAGGCCCCGAGAACAAATCCTCACCTTCGTGTGGATTCGAACTCGTGACCATCGGTATGACAGTCGAGAGCGCTACCTCTCGACCACCACGTCCTGGACGCCCACGTGGCCGCTTTTATCAGCGACTGTTCGGGGGGGGGGGGAGAGAGCTGAGGAGGTTTTCATGGAAGCCCCATAAAGAGCGCAGGCTCGGGACTGCTGACTTTCTTCCACATATAGGTTCACGTAGGATCATGTAGAAAAAGACCTAGATGATCTACAATAACAACAGCGATATTCAATGTACATGCAGAAATCACCTGAGACCACACAGGTAAGCCGGCTCAACTTTTGGCAGGTTGTACCCGAATGTCTGGAACAGAAGAGGAATCACCATCCAGACCTAAGTGAAAGTATATAGGGCAGTGGTGCTCCCTACACTGCTATATGCATGCGAAACATGGACGGTGTATCAACGTCATGCTAAAAAGCTGAACCACTTTCACACAACAAGCCTCAGGAAGATCCTCGGCATAAAGTGGCAGGACAAAACTCCAGACACAGTGGTACTAACCAATGATGGCCTCCCCAGCATCTTCACCCTCCTGATGCAGTCACAGCTTCACTTGGCAGGGCACCTAGCCCGAATGCCAGACGAGAGACTACCAAAAATACTCTTCGATGTCGAGCTCCAACATGGCGAGCTTTAAAGACATCTCGAAAGCCTCACTGAAAGCGTTTGCTATCAACCCAGACATGTGGGAAAGAGCTGCAATGAACCTGTCCACCTGGCGCCAATCCACCCACGAATGTGCCAGGACATGCGAGACAATCAACGCCGCAGATAAAAAGAGGCAAGCCCGAAAGGCCCGTGGTGGCAACCTTCCAGGAGACAACCCACTCGTCCCATGTTCTCTCTGTTCCCGAACCTTCCGTTACAGGATCGGTCTTGTCAGCCATCTGCGCACTCATAGGCAAAACCAGTCCCATCAACTCTCGGACTTCTAGAGTGGACCTCGTCGACTCGACGGACGAACAATAGATTTAAATAGACGAGCAAATAATCTAAAAGAAAGAATTGATCTGTTCTTTGCATCTCTGTTCAGTTTGCGTTCATGATTACATCTCTGTTCAGTTTGCTTTCATGATTATATCTCTGTTCAGTTTGCTTTCATGATTACATGTCTGTTCAGTTTGCTTTCATGATTACATCTCTGTTCAGTTTGCGTTCATGATTACATCTCTGTTCAGTTTGCGTTCATGATTACATCTCTGTTCGGTTTGCGTTCATGATTACATCTCTGTTCAGTTTGCGTTCATGATTACATCTCTGTTCAGTTTGCGTTCATTATCAAATAAATTGCATAATATTAGTTACGCTATTTTGAATGACAGTTGCGGTCTATTAATCTAGACAGGGCTGGTCACATGTCTATTAATCTAGACAGGGCTGGTCACATGTCTATTAATCTAGACAGGGCTGGTCACATGTCTATTAATCTAGACAGGGCTGGTCACATGCCTATTAATCTAGACAGGCCTGGTCTTATCCAAATACTATGTTTTTTACATCACGTTGTTCTTCTCAGCAGCGTTGGCAACACGGCACTTCCCTCAAACGGTTGCATCCTTATATTTACGTCAAGTAGTGGCAAACCTATTTTACCGTCAAGTGATGGAACCCCTATATTCCCGTCAAATTTTGGCAACCCACGATTTCTTACATAAGGATTATTGACAGTACCAGAATTCTTGCATTAGGATTATTGACAGTACCATATTTCTTGCATAAGGATTGTTGACACTACCTGATATTGCAAATCTATTGCTGACTATTCCAATTTTTATCGTCAAAAAGCTATGTTCCACTCATTGTTAGGTAGGTGTAATGGGAAATTGGCTTGAACAGCCCACAATTTTCGTTGGTGAGGAACAGTTTCCTGCATGTCACTCACACTAACCCTGTCACGTGATCGCTCGCTTTGTCCTGGTTCAATATCCCTCCGTCAGGCATTGGCCAGTTATTGATTTGGTGAGAACAAAGATGAATTACGGACGTTAAACAAAGGATGAAGGGCTCCAACGATTGTCATTAATTATTTTGGCTGCCTAATTTTAAAACTACTCCCATCTGATCATGGATTTATGTAAACATCAAGTCCTACAACAACATTCATTTACGGTTGACACATACAGATTTAAATTATTCCTTTGAATGAACTTAGGACGCGTAAACTACGCTGGTGAGCTTCAAATCGCTGAACAGCAATTACGAACTAAGGAGAGCTGCAGTTTTTAATCAAGTGACTTAGAGAACATGTTTCTTTAAATCGACTTCGCGTACACAGTAGACATCTTCAAGAATATCGGCCATTCTTTTTTAAGAATTCCCTGCACTAACCTTGCAAGTCTTAGTGTTTCAAATGATCCAGCCATCGAAGAAAATGCTTGCAGTTGAAATATCATGTCGGAGCTCATTCAAATGTCTAGATATTTTGTCTTTGTGTTGCTGTAGTTGAATGCGAATGTATCATTGTGCATACAGGAGTCTAACCGGCGATACGTTGTCTTTAAAATGTTGTTTAGAATTTTAGTGCTGAAGATAAATTCAGTTGTTGTTTTTTTTTAAATCAGAAGACTCCTGTCAGAACATAAATACCTCACCCACTTCAAGCACAAATAACCTTATCATCTTATCTTATTTATTACAGACACTCACTCCTTCTACACAGGCGACCCATTCCTTTACACGCCAGAATTTCAGACAGGAAGAATTGGGGCTTTGTATATGTTTGTTCTTGGCCCATGTAACAAGGAAATGTGTTTTTATCTCTATGACTATCGGAGTGTTCTTGTATATTTCAATTGTGTTATTTTTACCGCCTTCTGTATTTTTAATACTTAGATGTTTTTATATCCTCTTGTGTTTCAAGGCTTAGTAATATTTAACTAATTTTGTAACTCTAGTCAATTTTGAATATTCACCGATAATAAATAATGAAGCTCTTTAAATATATATATATATTATGAATACCTGTAAAACACACACATCGCCACACCGTAAACGTTAACAAAAACATTTTTTTTAAATCACAAATTTCGCATGTGTTTTGTACTTTTGACTTTTTAAAAGAAATGTGAAGCTGCGTTATTTACAACAAAATTGATGTTCAACGTCAAGTGCGTAAGAGAATCACAAGCTTAAAGCCTTTGATCTCCAGTTCTACTGATCATTCAGTGAAGGGTATTGGCCTGGTATATTAAAGTACATTACTGCCCCGTTTACCTGCTGCACCAACGGTTACAACATGGTTGGTGCCGTGTCTTCAGGGAAGTCTCTTGAGACTGCTAACATTAGACTACAAACACGTTTCCATCTTTTGTAGTTGGGCGTGTTTCCACCCGCAGGCATTCAAAAAGGAGAAACAATAAAAGAAACGAGACAAAATATCTTGCTTAAACCTATCGAGTAGCCCAACTTTACACTACAAAAAAACGCAGGTAGATTGTGTGCTGAGGTAGTTACCAGAGGTGGAGATTTAACGCCTACAGGTGTTTTAGGTAAAGGTAGACGAAAAGAAGAGTGGGGGTGGAGAATCGTCTAAGTAAAGATTTTAAAATTCGGACATTGAAACGATATTTTTTCCGCCTTGTTGTATGTTTCAAAATTCACTCGCAAAAGGCGGTAAAAACATACGTAGCTATGGGGCGATCTTTAAAATATAATTCAAGAGTCATTTATGTACGAGAGTAAAAAAAAACCTTGCTATGGTTAAATCTATAAGATATGTTTAGAAAGTCACTAAAGTATGGGGTTAAAAGCATAAATGTCTATGGTGATCTCTGGGATATTTCAAGAAAGAACACACAAAAAATCAATTTAAAGTTTAATAAAGTTTGGACACTTTCTCTAAGATGTGTCAACAAAATAACATAACGTTTCATGTAATTTATCTTATCTTATATGTCACACACACTCCTTCTATACAGAAGATTATTGCGTCCTACGTTTATCTATGGTTTGTGTCTAGTCATGCACTCTTATTAGACTTTTAAATGGTAACAAAGTGTTGGCTTTTCTGGTTTCCTCAAGCATCCCATTCCATGCCCGAACTCCGGACGAAGTTCCCTATAGTTACAGTCATATGATAAACCTTGGACTGCGGCACACATACAGTCATGAAAATAAACCTTAGATTACACCGCACATACAGTCATAAAATAAACCTTAGAGTGCAGCATCCATACAATCCTGAAAATAACCTTGGAGTGGAGCATCCATACAATCCTGAAAATAACCTTGGAGTGGAGCATCCATACAATTATGAAGATAAACCTTAGAGTGCAGCGCCCATACAGTCATGAAAATAAACCTTTGGCTGCAGCGCCCATACAGTCATGAAAATAAACCTTTGCGGGCGGCGCCCATAAAATCTAATGACGGGAATAAGCTGTTCCTTTCCTCGCTCTGCCTGTGTGATAGTTTGGGTGCGATCAAATCTTGCTGCTCAGTTTGAACTCTTTTATCTACAATCTGAGAAACAGACCTTTGAGCTCGTGGCATCCCAACCAAAAATGCTTGAAGAGCTATTTACTGTAATAACTTTAAAGTTAGAGCAGCATTTACTTAAATCAGTGGTTCTTAACGTGGGTTCTATCGAACCCTAGGGGTTCGGTGAGTCAGTCGCCGGGGTTCGGCGGAGGGAGGTCAAGACAGCACCCGACTCAAGGCATCTATATTACTACTAATAATGAAGGGTTCGGTGAATGTGCATATGAAACTGGTGGGGTTCGGTACTTCGAAAAAGGTTAAGAACCACTGACTTAAATGCAACCAATAATCTATGGTATTTGATTTACGGCACGTAATTTATTTTATCGACAGCGTAAAAACAATGTACCCCCATGTAATGATCGCTTTAAACTTCGTGGCTGCGCGGTCGCATAGATATCTGACCGACACCGTGCAGCTGTTTAGAATTACAGCGCTGCAAATTTTTTAAAATATTGCATTAAAAATGGATATTGTGCAGTTTTGCATACGAGTTTTTGTTTTTTTTACTTTTCATACGAACCAACGAATCTTAAAGGGAACATTGTTCCCAGGATAATTTTAACACCCACGCACAACTGTATAATTTCATATATATAAATATATAACACATGTCATTGACAAACAACTGTATAACTCCATGTCTTATCTTGTCTTATCTTACAGACGCTCCTTCTGTACAGAAGATTATTGCGTCCTACTTATTTCTATGGTTTGTGTTTAGTATTGTATTCTTATGAGAGTTTTAAATAATGACAAAGGGTTTGCTTTCCTGGTTTCTTCACGCAGCCCATTCCACGCCCGAATACCGGACGGGAAAAGACAAAACGTGTGTTTGTTCTTGCATATGGAATAAGAAAGGTGTTTTTATCTTTATGTCTATCTGAGGGTTGTATTAAATTAGCGTTGTGTTATATTTCTAAATTAGAATTAATTGCTTTTTGTAAAATTACTACTTTACTCTTGGTTCTTCTATCCTCTAGTGTTTCTAGGATTAAAGATTTAACTAATGGTGTTACTCTTGTCTGTTTTGAATATACTCCTGTAATGAATCTGGCACACTCATATCATATATCGTTTAAACTCATTGTTGTACCAAAGCTAATGTTTTTTGTTTTTTTTTGTTGTTAAAACGTATTTAATTGAGGGTCTACCTTGGATAAAACAAAGGTATTTGTAGACTTTTAAAATCTTATATTGAATGTCATTAATGTATACTTGTGTGCAGCCGATTCAAGAATTTATCAAAATAAAATAAAACACTGTCGACAAATAAAACCTTCAAAGACTTTAAACACAAGCACTGTACTACGTAATTAAAAAATACGATGACAATTTGGTCCATCGTATGCCACTGGGGTGAGAACCACTTCAAATTAAGTGAGATATTATTATAAGAAATCACGTGAAACATGGGGAATTTTTTCTCCTAACACAAAGCTAAAGGATTACTAATGAGAGTCGGGTCTAATTTATAATTGGAATCAAATGTAATCCGACCGAATCCACTGCACATGTTTTGTTAATAAATGATTGCGGAAGCCAATAACAGGCTGAAATGTATTTTGGAAGTAATAAGCCTATTAGAAGTATATCAAACTTTCAAACACAAGACAATAGAAAAAAAATGTAGTGCAAATACATAAGGCTAGTATTGCTAACTTTCAAATACAATGCAAAGATATAATGATATAACTCTCAGATAGATAGATGTGTAAAAACATATTTCTTTTCCCAAACACATGAACAAACACATGAACAAACACATGAACAAACACATGAACAAACACATGAACAAACGCATGAACTAACACACACATTCTCCTCTTCCTGTCCGGCATGCGAACGCTGAATTTGTTAGCCTGAAGAAACCAGGGGGAAAAAAACCTAATCAACGTTTAAAACTTTAACTAAAATGAATACTAGACATGAACTATTAATATTCGTAAAACATTATTATCTGTAACATATAAGATACACAAGGTAAGATACGATAAGATAAGATAAGACTAGATACGACTATATAAGATAAGATAAGACTAGATAAGGAAAGATAAGATAAGATAAGATAAGACTAGATAAGGAAAGATAAGATAAGATAAGAAGTGTAATCCTTGATGTAAAAGATGTTCCGTCCACAGTGTTAAATATTATTCAATTTTTTAAACTCCTTTTTGTTTCACAAACCCATGTTAATTAATAAAGAAGAAGGATTTAAAAACAAGTAAATTTGATTTTGAAAAGTGCCTAAAATTTTAGCTAACAAAATAAGAAATTAAACAACCCGTAAAAACAAAACTTTTGACTATAAATAACTTATATATGAGACAGAGCTAAAAGTATTGATTTTATTCAAAATAGCATGCGCCACGTGACAAAAATTTACAGACTGAACGTGACTGAACTCCCCTTGCGTTAAAACATGGGATGTGGTTATCGATGACTGGCGTGACCTCCAGTGACACGTGGATGTTAACAATAGCAGACGCTACATAGAGATGCATAGAGAAAAACTAAAAATGTATTAATTTAATTACGGTACATTTGATCGATTAGAAATTTTAATACAATACGTGTTAGGAGACAAAAGTCTATGTGCAAAATTTCAGCTCGATAGCATCACGGGAAGTGGGTCATTTTTACTTTTGTACTTCCGTCCGACCGACCGCGAGCCCACAACCGACAAGACGGTGAAGGTGATAAACGGGATTTTTTTAAAATCCGTAAAAACAAAGTATTTGACTATAAATCCCTTATAAAAAGGACAGAACTACAAGTATTGATTATTTTCTAAATAATATACACCGCGCGACAAACATCTACTTACTGAATGTGAATGAACTCCCCTTGCTGTAAAATTTGGGGAGGGGCTGTTATCATCGATGACTGGACTGCACTCCAGAACACGGAAGTGAACAATAGGGACGGCCGACATTGAGTTTCATAGAGATAAACTAAAAGTGCATTATTTTTATTAAGGTACGTTTTAAATCCATAAAAATTTTATACAATGCATATTAGGTGACACAAGTAAATGTGCCAAATTTCAACTCGATAGCATCACGGGAAGTGGGTCATTTGGGTACTTTAGTTTTTCTGCTCGATGGACCACGACGAGACAGTGAAGTTAATATGAGGGATTTAAAAACACACACTGTTTTCAATGGGAAATAAAAACACTTGTTAGTATAATGTATTAAATTTCTCTATTAGCGTCAGGATCGACTAAGAAAATATGCTTGGAACACTCAGTGTACGTACTGCAACACAAGCGATGTCATCTCCCTAATTTTGATATCTGGGAGCTTTGTTACACTGGGTGTTAAGATTTCTTGGTGTTTAGTTTCCCGGGTGTTTAGTTACCCGGGTGTTTAGTTTCCCGGATGTTTTGTTTGCCGCGTGTTTAGTTATCCGGGTGTTTAGTTTCCTGGATGTTTAGTTTCCCGGGTGTTTAGTTTCCCGGGTGTTTAGTTATCCGGGTGTTTAGTTATCCGGGTGTTTAGTTTCCCGGGTGTTTAGTTACCCGAGTGTTTAGTTACCCGGGTGTTTAGTTTCCCGGGTGTTTAGTTTCCCGAGTGTTTAGTTTCCCGGGTGTTTAGTGTCCGGGGTGTTTTGTTTCCCGAGTTTTTTTTCCCCGAGTGTTTAGTTTCCCGGGTGTTTAGTTTCTGGGGTGTTTTGATTCCCCGTGGTCTCTAGTCCACGTTTATATGAACCCTGGGGCTTCTCATTCCCGGGCAGTTAGAATCTCGGGTGTGACTTCAGCACGAATTACGTCCTGGCACCACATCAAAAATCCTGCCCGCAATAAATTATTGATACAGCAACAGTCCTCTGAAGAAGTGAGTTATATTT
The DNA here is from genome assembly GCA_002072015.1 of Radix auricularia. Taxonomy (NCBI): domain Eukaryota; kingdom Metazoa; phylum Mollusca; class Gastropoda; family Lymnaeidae; genus Radix; species Radix auricularia. The sequence goes on from MUZC01004782.1 coordinate 265,364, forward strand.
AGAGAGGAATTGGCTTTGGAATGTTGATGTTTGTTTTTATATATGATGTTTGCTCTATTTTCGGCAGTCAGCGTGTTAGGAAAATTTTGGTTTAGGACTCGGCAGTGGGATATGGTAGACATAACTTACTGTAATTTAACTCATAGGCAGCGGGATATGGTAGACATTACTTACTGTAATTTAACTCATAGGCAGTGGGATATGGTAGACATAACTTACTGTAATTTAACTCATAGGCAGTGGGATATGGTAGACATGACTTACTGTAATTTAACTCATAGGCAGTGGGATATCGTAGACATAACTTACTGTAATTTAACTCATAGGCAGTGGGATATGGTAGACATAACTCACTGTAATTTAACGCATAGGCAGTGGGATATGGTAGACATAACTTACTGTAATTTAACGCATAGGCAGTGGGATATGGTAGACATAACTTACTGTAATTTAACGCATAGGCAGTGGGATATGGTAGACATAACTCACTGTAATTTAACGCATAGGCAGTGGTTTTCTTTTTTTAATCTACCCCCAATGCGCTGCCACTGCAAAGCTCTTGGAAATCCATTACAACAGGTGTAATCCTAGATTACTTTGGGCGAGGTGGCTTGATGATTTTTTTCACCTTTTTTGTAACGGTTTGAGACTTGATGGTGTCTCAGATTACTCTCAAAACTACTGAAACTGCGTGCATTGACTGAGGTTTCGGTAAATATGTTATTTACGTTCTTTCTTGTATCTAAGTACAGCATTTTGGCAAACTATGCTGTCTTGGAGTCAACGTAAACAAATAATTTTACTTGTCATTATCTCAATGACCGTGACAGTATAAAGTATGGAATAAGCTTTGTTATATTTTTTTAAATCATTGGCAGTATCTGGGTGATTATTAGAATGTCATGAATATCTTTTTGAGGTATCGGTATTGTACTCAAGACGGCACTGAAGACTTACGACGTTGTGCATGACCCACGGGCAGCGCGGCCTAAGATAATTGGATGCCCAAGGCGAAGTGAATTTGGTGGTCCTAAATGTAATACAAATAAATAATAGATATGGAAAGATTCTTGTGCGAGGCCCCTACTAATGATGAGACTAGTCTGAGGCTCTAGGCGACTGCCTAATTTGCCAATGCCTAAAGCCGGCCCTGCGAGGCGGCGCCCGGTTACCGAGCTTCTCGGAATCTTATGATATGGAAAGGCGCAGCAGTCTATGAGGTAAGCAGACAACAAGTTGTCAAGTGAAGACAACTGGCCAGGTAGGATAGTGTTCTAAACCCTCCTGATGGCAACTCAACCATCTCTTGTTCAACATATGGACGCTCCTTTGGGAGCAACAATTGGCTAGTAAGTGACCAAAGTTCACACAGGGCTGCTAAAACGCATGGCGATTGGGATGAGAATGGTCAAAGTCTATCCCGAGGAACAAAAACATTTTAATTTCATGAGGATTTGTTAGAAGTATGTTTGTTACAATGTCATGACCATCTTTTAAAGTATGTTTGTTACAATGTCATGACCTTCTGTTTGAAGTATGACCACATATGTATTTGATATCTTATGATCCTTTTACCATGAAACAATTTGTAATACATATAATACATATAATGCCTTAGCGTCACTCCTACTGTGTAATATCGAAATTTTAACATCGTATTTTCAGATGTACCACTTCGGTACAATTAAAAGCACTAAAAACACACACAAAAACTTCTATACAGTGGTACTTCGAGATACGAAATTAATACGTTTCGGGTTGGCTTTCGTGTTTTGGAATTTTCGAATCTCGAATAAAAGTTTTAAATGCATAATACTTAATCCGCTCCTAGCCATGCATACAGAAACAACACAAAAAATTGAAAATATCATGGAAAACTATAGAAAAAACAAAGTAGGATTCTTCCATCCTCAACAGTACACATTATAAATCCAATAAATAAAAAGAAAACATGAAAATGAAGACATAATAAGATAAAGGAAAATAAAATGTATAGAAATACATTTGATGAAGTGTCGGAGTTCGCAATAGGGGAGGAGAATGGGTGACAGAAAACACCACGACATTACGCACGAAACACTTAAGTTTATGAAAATATTAACTTATGTACTAAATTTTATATATTGACTAGCAGACCCGGTCGTGCGTTGCAACGATCTCAGTAAAAATGACAATTTAAGAATCCTATGAGTGATATGTTTTAAAAACAATTATGCCAGAAACCTACACTGAAGTGCGAAAAAAAGTCCAAAGATCATGGCAAACAGATAAATAAAATAATAATTTAAAAGCTTTTAAAAAAACGACATTAAAGGGCTAGGCTCTAAAATAAGTGCTACTTTGTACTCAAGCTATGTTTCTCAATAATGTGTAAAATTGCTTTGGAGAATTAAATTATTAACGTGCATTACAAAAACATTTGGGGCCGCCTACCCGAAGGAATGAACATAAAGAGTTCAGTTTCCTAGAGTAATTATTTATAGACTCTTGAATTTTTATAAGACAAAAAAAAAGACATTAAGAGCCCCAGGGCCCATTCACGACAAGATATAAAGCTTAAAACGATCTCAGTAAAAATGACTTTTTAAGAATCCAATGCGTGATCTGTTTTAAAAACTACTATGCCAAAAACCTACACGGAAGTGTGCAAAAAAGTCCAAGTTTCCCAGCAAATGGATAAATAAATCTATATATATATATATA
>MUZC01004782.1:273754-284257 GCA_002072015.1 Radix auricularia
ACACACACACACACACACACACACACACACACACACACACACACACACAGACATATTTTCATTTTTATATATATAGATAGATGCTAAATAAACACTCACATTTAATACAATTGTAAACTAAACAAACGTAACATAACACTTAAACTTATGTAAGGAAAAAAAAATGTTTGTTTCTTTGTTGGATTTTTTTTTCAAATTTTTTTATTTCTGGCTTTCTAAATTTTTGTTTCTCCTTCAATTTCTTTGGCCTCACTTCCAACAACGTCTGCCTGTCTCATTCTTTAAAAATATTTTAAATCTTCCATTAATAATGGTCTCTTAGAAAATGTTGATATAAGGAAGATTGTTTAATGAATGCCTTTTATAATGTTTCTGAAATGACTCAGTCCAAATTTCATTTAACAGCCCAAGAACATTTTAGGGCACGTTGAATACAGTCGCCGGTTGAACATTGTTTTAAGCTGCGTGATTTTCGTATCTAGGAACAAAAAATACTATGACCTTTCTAATCGCTGATGTTTGTATCTTGAAATATTCGTATGTCGATGTACCACTGTATATAAATGAAGTATTAGTATCTCGAGGAACTACTGTATATAAATGAAGTATTCGTATCTCGAGGTACCACTGTATATAAATGAGGTATTCCTATCTCGAAGTACAACTGTATATAAATGAAGTATTCGTATCTCGAGGTACCACTGTATATAAATGAAGTATTCGTATCTTGAGGCACCACTGTATATAAATGAAGTATTCGTATCTCGAGGCACCACTGTATATAAATGAAGTATCAGAATAAAAAAATGCTGTAGATAATAAAACTGACTAAAATTTTTAATTTCAAAATGCCCCCCCCCCTCCATTAGCTCTAAACTTCGGGTGCGACAGTTAAGACATTTATATTTATTCGCCTACCTTCTAACCATCTGAGCCACTATGCGCACCTGGTGAGGCAGGGCATAAAAACTTTGCTAACACCTGAACATGGTTTTTGATCCAATGACCCAGATGTCTTGCCATGTTTTTGTTTTTTATATTTTTATATTTTTTTTTACTTTTGAATATTTTAATAATACTGCTACTTTGAAGAGCCCGTATGTAGCAATGAATGTTAAGTTGCATACCAATCGCCCATTGCTTCCGATATTTGATTGTTGATATTATTGATAAATACTTGTCTTTTTCGACAGAATTATGTTAAGCAAATTGTCTTCAATTGAGAATGTGCTATAACATTCTTTAAAAAATCAATACAAAAATAAAATTTCGTAATTTTTTAAAAAATAAAATCATTGCTCATAATACGTATTGAACTTAAAAAATGTCTCTATATAATTCACAAGCTGTTAGGACAAACACAAGAGGTGAGCCCAGAAGCATGAGGATTTACCCTCGCCAGGGTTGACCGATCCCAGATTATGGTTGGCAAGCGAGGATTGTGCGGGGCTAGGGGGCAGTTAACAACAGCCACAGTTCTCGTCGGTGGTTCCCGTCCCCGAAGTTCACAATACAGGATTTTTTTTTAAAAATCTCTTTCGACATTTTATTACTTTTCTTTTTCTATGCTTCACGGTATTTGTTGTTGTTTCTTTTTTAACGAACAACACTATTTTATCCTTCATAAAAAAGGCTATTAAAATTTTTTTATTTCTACTAAGATAAATGTAAATGACAGATGAAAGATAAAAATGTATTGACGTTCATATTATTGGTATAAAAGACCGAAAATACAAACACATTTCTATATATTAGTGTTCACAACATCGGCACCTGTACACAAACATTGCCTCAATTTTTAATTCATATGATGGCAATCTGAGATTTATAATTATTTTTTTTTAATGTATTTTTTTCTGTTTGTGTCTCATAATCTTGTGGTCGTAGGGGGTTCTAATGTTTCCTTAAGAACTTTCTCGGGGCTTGGTAGACCTTGCGCGACGCCCATATCCGCTCCAGGTGAGCGGAGGACTTTTTTTAGCGATAGTCATACCTCAACATTTTTATTGTGGCGTTGCGAGGGCTCAATCCCACGACCCTCAGCTTGTGAGGCTAGCACAATATTGACCTCGCTACCCAACCCATATTATTTATATTAAATTATCTTGAGCCACATCAAATAGATACTTTGGCTCTTCTGATGAAGAAGATAGTTTCGTTATAGAGCAAGGTAAGCTCTCATCTTCAGATCTTAGCTTCATTTTTTAAAAAATTAGATTTTTCTCAAATGTTTCTTTGTTGTTACATTCTTTCAATGATTTAGGGAAACTGTTCCATAACTTTGTCGCAAGTGGTTCAAAAGAGCGCACCTCAAAGAAATTCGTTCTGCTCCCATCCACATTGGAACTCGGTTAAATTAATGTGAAAGGAATGTAGCCAACTTAAAGATGCCTGTTTCAAAATCAGTGCATTTTCACATGAAAATAACGAAACTCTGAAACACTCACACACACACACACACACACACATGCACACATACAGAGTTTCGTTAATGCATTTTGCCCCCACCCACCCATGTGTAGATATGACTGGGTGAATAGTGTAAAGGCGTCATCCACCCTCCCCTTCCCAGTCAGTGTAAATAATCCTGTTGTTTCCATCGAAACTGTGGCGAAACAGCTCTTCTGTGTCCACACTGCTTTCAGCCAATAAGTCGTAACTTCAACTGAGGCAAATTAATGCCACGGCTTTGAAAATGTCTCAAACTTAACGAGTTAAATCTGAGGATGTACTTTAAAAGAAGAATATCGTGTAAGTAATTTCAATATAAGCTTTAAAAAAAAAAAAGACTTCGGCGACACATAACAAATTTTACCAGCAGTGGTGTCGCTAGGGGGTGCGGTGGGGCAGACCGCCCCGGTTGACACCATCAGGAGGGGGGTGACACCAAAATGTAAAATTCTGTATATTCCCGTTATTTGGTAGTATTTGGCACTGGAAAATTCGGAGGAGTTCTATAGGTTTAGTCGTGAGGGATTGACTCCATGAGCTACAGGCTACCGCCCCGGGTGACACCAACTCTAGTGACGCCACTGGTTACCAGTGCCACATCACACCACTGAGAGACGTATTTCAGACATTAGAGCTGATATTGAAGGAAAATAAACAGTTTAAATAACTATGTAACATTCAGTTTGAACCTTAGTATTTTAGCAGATATCCAACTCGGATGCCTAAGCCACTAAATTCAAATAAATCTCAAAAGAGATTTGTTGATTGCAAGTGGGGTCGTCACCAATGTTCCTTTAAAGCTGCGCGGCTGCATGACCGTGCACATATCTCACCAACGCTCCGCATCTGTTTGGAATTACCGCACAGCTATTTTTGTAAAATATGGCACAAAAAATGATGCTGTGCAACTTTTCACACAAATCTTTTTTTTTTACCTTTGCGCACGGATCAACAAACCTTTGTAGTGACCCATAATGCTTCATTGCGGCTCTAAACATTTAGTTTATTTTTGTTTGTTTTAAAATTTCTCTCAGTTACTACAGGTTGAGCCAACCCTGGACCAAAGCGTCAAAGCTCCCCCTCCCCCCTCAGTCTATGAATAGATATGACTGTAGCATAGCGTAAAGGCGCTTGTGTTTAGGATTTCTTGTCTTTACTATCTGTAAACTTCTCTAACTTGGTCACTAACAATGGAGCACAGAAAAAATGGGAATGCACCACAAATGTTTGTAAACAAATGAACTAGAAATTTAATTGAGAGAAACGAACTACGGGAATATCATGGGAAGTCTACACTTGAATAGAGAGAATGTGATAGGGTTGAGTGGAGACACTAAAAGGAGAGTAATGAGTGGACAGAATTGAATGGATTGAATAGATAGAGCAGAATTTACTGCAGGGGATTGAGTGGTGAGAGCTACATGCAAAGTCTTCAACAGTAAAACTAAACAATGTGAGTACAGAGCCTTCTGAAGTTATCCCCTGTTAGTAGACCTCAAACAGACGTCTGGTCGGTGTAATCAATGCCAAGGTCATTCGCGATAACTTGATTAAGGTCAAAGAGTTCCCCTGGTAAGCAGAATACTTTGATTCTCAATTGCTTGGTATCAAATAATTTTACCCTCGGCTTGCGGCGTATACCGCATCAAATAATGGCCTAAAATCTCTTATAAATTATGAATCTAATTCTCTAGAAGTTTTTGTTAAAAGTTCCATGTCAGCTGTAAACCGATTTCATTTCTTTATGTTGTTGTTTTTTTCTGATCAAAGATGTAGGGTTGGTTTTTTTTAATGCCAAAAATTTATAGATTGTTTGTCTATTCAAGTCACAAAAGAGTTTTTGTGGATGTGTGGTTTGGTATGTGAGTGTCTGTGTGGGTGGGAGAGTGGTTGTTTGGGGGTGGTAGCTATGGTTGAATTTGAGATCATACATTGCCGCTGATTGCCGTAGATTACCGTAGATGACGTTTTGTGAATTATTGATTACGATGAACAAAGGAAGATACTCATTTTGAGCCATTTTTTAAAGTTTAAATAGTAAGTAAAATTGTATGGGGAACGAATTCCTAAAATTGTGGGTGGGAGTGGACTTGGCACTCTTGACCTTAAAGGAGTTGATACCAGGAGCTCATTATAATATAGATCATCAAGCGTGTGTGTACCTAATTTGGTTTAAATCCTTACATCCACCCAGTAGCCAATGTTTAAAATAAAATGTATAGAGCCCACAAAATGTAAAAACTACATAATAGGCCTCCGGCCCCGAAGGTTTGGATAATGGGATATTATTTATGAAAGAACAATCACATGAAAAACATAATGAAAAACCACTTCGAAAATACCATTTCACATCCATCAGTAACTTTATACAACCAATCACTGTGTTTCCTGGCCAGGAAGTAGACAAGACGCCATGATAGTGATGGAGCTTTAAAATCACTCTTCTTTCTTGTAGGGACATTTAGTTAAAACTTTTCAAGAAATTTTTTTATATATTAAGGCAGGGGTCGGTGAACAAGGGTAAATTACCTCATTTTGGGTATCAAGGGAACTCTTGGATGTAATGCAGACTCATTTGGAGCCCATAAAATCAACTAAAATCTGCTCAATTTGGTGTAATAACAACATACAATTTTGTAATATTCGGGTAACGGGCAAAAAAGTTCGCCTACCCATGTTTTAAGGTGTATCTTTTTTTTTTTAAAAATTATTTTAGTATATTTTTAACTTCTTTTGGGGATATAAGCGGTACGAGAAATGTGGTTGAATTATTTTACTAAATACTGTAATGCGCCTATGAACTATAAACATGTTTAGACTAGGAGCGACAGAAATCTGTGGTTAGATATACAAAAAAATGTACGGCATCGTTAATTGCTCTCGGGAACGAAAAACCGGACGTAAGGAAACGCTTAAATCAAAATCCATTTCCTTCAATTGAAGATTGGGGTGGGGTGGGGTGGGGGGTCACATGAGATGTCAGACGTCACTAAATGGTATATCGAGGTCACTGCACATGAAAAGCCTGGTTATTGGGCTGCAAGCTTCCACTACTAAACTTACAGAAACGCACACACACACACACACGCATACAGATTCGCACAAACACACACATTAGCAAGTCATGTGCTTAATAATGGAAAATAATCAGCCGTAAAACCAAGCCGTGAAACGTGTTTAACGCTCGTGAAAATTCAGTTTGATTTTTCTTTTTAAGCCGGTTATAAAATTTGTTTATTTCCCTTTCGGAACAACTTCCTGTTATAAAATTCTATTTTAAGAAACTTGTTCGGGCTAGGGCTAGACAAACACCGCCTGTACGGTACTTTATATTTGTAAGTTTGAGAAACACTGCCGGTACGGTACTGTTTCTTAATATAAAGTGTACGGTACTGTATGTTTCTTTACATAAAGTGTACGGTACTGTTTGTTTCTTTACATAAAGTGTATGGTACTGTTTGTTTCTTTACATAAAGTGTACGGTACTGTTTGTTTCTTTACATAAAGTGTAAGGTACTGTTTGTTTCTTTACATAAAGTGTATGGTACTGTTTGTTTCTTTACATAAAGTGTACGCTACTGTTTGTTTCTTTACATAAAGTGTACGCTACTGTTTGTTTCTTTACATAAAGTGTAAGGTTTTGTCTTTTTGCAAGACAAAAATCTTATGTTTTACAGATGCTCCTTCTATAACAGAAAATTATTGCATCCTACGCTTATCTATGGTTTGTGTCTAGTCCTGCATTCTTATTAGAGTTTTAAATGTTTATGAAGTGTTGGTTATCCTGATTTCTTTAGGAAACCCATTCCATGTCCGAATTCCGGATAGGAAGAACGAGAATTTTGTATGTTTGTTCTTGCATACGGAATAAAGGGCCGTCTGCCGTAATGCTACTAGGGGTATTATATCTTTATTACATTTGTAAAAGTTTCTTTTCATAAAGCCTAAGGTTTTGTTTTATTTTTTGATAATTTAATTGACACGGGGTTTCCATTTAAAATTATCATTTTTTATGACTCCTAAGTATTTTGCATGTTTAGTTTGGGTTAGTTCTTTTCCATGAATGAAAAATTTTGAATATTTTTTGTTTCTTTGTTTCTTCTTTACCACCTGTAAGGTACTGTTTGTTTGCTAGACATACACTGCCTGTATAGTACTGTTTGTTTTCTAGACAAAAACCACCTGTATATTACTTTGTGTTTCAGTGTGTACATTGAACCATTTATATTTTTAAAGCCTTGTTAGTCTAGCATTCTAGTCTTTCACGCAATAGGTTTCACATCTTTTCACATTTGTACCTGGGTGTTTGTTTGTTCCATCTTTTTAAAAAAATATTTTGATGTATATTGTTTCAACTATCCTCATTTAATGATCATTGTTGTGTAGACCTATAAACAGGAGGCTTTTTGGTGGTAAGTGGGGTAGTGGGATAACAATATCTCTACACTCATATTAATGCTTTCAATTGTATTATTTTCCGACTGGGTACAAAGAATAACGAGACATGGCAGAGACAGAGAAAAAAACCTTGGCGAAGTTGAGAGTAAATTGAGGTAAATCTATATACCAAATTTAAACAAATTAAAAACATAACATTTATTTAAGAAAACAAATAATATTACAATCATTAGCTAAAATAAAAAATGCATTAAAAATAAACATAAAAAGGCTAAGAAAAAAATTCTAAGATTAATCCAGGTTTCGAAGAAAAAGAATGACAATCATGAATCACATTAGTAGACCTACAAACAAAAATACTACTTTGCGGAAAAACGCTACTCCTTTAGATATGTAGCCTCTAACGTTACCACAGCCGTAGGCCGTAAAATCCTCAGACAATATGTTTGTATAACATTCACGAAGAGTGGTCCATCATCAGATAAAAGTATAACATTCTCGAAGAATTGTTCACCCTTAGACAATATTATAACATTCATCAAGAGTTGTCCTCCCTCAGATACTATGTTTGTATAACATTCACCAAGAGTTGTCCTCCCTCAGACAATATGTTTGTATAACATTTACCAAGAGTTGTCCTCCCTCAGACAATATGTTTGTATAACATTCGTCAGGAGTTGTTCTCCCTCAGACAATATGTTTGTATAACATTCAGCCAAGAATTGTCCTCCCTCAGACAATATGTTTGTATAACATTCACCAAGAGTTGTCCTCCCTCTGACAATATGTTTGTATAACATTCACCAAGAGTTGTTCTCCCTCAGACAATAGTATAACATTCACCAAGAGTTGTCCCCCTGTAAACAATATGTTTGTATAACATTCACCAAGAGTTGTTCCCCTGTAAACAATATGTTTGTATAACATTCACCAAGAGTTGTCCCCCTGTAAACAATATGTGTGTATAACATTCACCAAGAGTTGTCCCCCTGTAAACAATATGATTGTATAACATTCACCAAGAGTTGTCCCCCTGTAAACAATATGTTTGTATAACATTCACCAAGAGTTGTTCCCCTGTAAACAATATGTTTGTATAACATTCACCAAGAGTTGTCCCCCTGTAAAAAATATGTTTGTATAACATTCACCAACAGTTGTCCTCCCTCAGACACTATGTTTGTCTGACATTCACCAAGAGTTGTCCCCCTGTAAACATTCACCAAGAGTTGTCCCCCTGTAAACATTCACCAAGAGTTGTCCCCCTGTAAACAATATGTTTGTATAACATTCACCAAGAGTTGTCCCCCTGTAAACATTCACCAAGAGTTGTCCCCCTGTAAACAATATGTTTGTCTAACATTCACCAAGAGTTGTCCCCCTGTAAACAATATGTTTGTCTAACATTCACCAAGAGTTGTCCCCCTGTAAACATTCACCAAGAGTTGTCCCCCTGCAAACATTCACCAAGAGTTGTCCCCCTGTAAACAATACACTCAAATCCTTTGTTTTCCGTCTCAGCCAATCAAGCAGCGCTAATGTGTCGCGTGCCAACTGATCCTCAAATCGTACAATAATTAACAGTTGAGGATGTCAACGCACTTTTTAAACGGCTATTTAACCTGAAGTTGAGAAGGGTAAGTGTACAAGACTCTTGCGCAGTGAAAGTCATCGTCACATTTATCGTCATTCTTTTTACTGCACCATCGTAACGTCATCTATAACTTCGCTCTACTGTAACTGTTAACTTATCTATTGATTGCGTATTGCTTAACAGTTTGTGTCCATACTTCGCGGATTTTCACCTATCACGGGGGGGGGGTCTACGGTCTCCATTAAACCGTGATAAACGAGTGTTTACTGTATACACATATATATGTATCAGCACTGAACAACAGGAAATCCTCGTTGAAGTGACTCTATAACTACGTGGTATTGATTTTTAATGATATGCTTAGGGATTATTTTGACGTAACATTTCAGGAACCATCAACAGCTCAAGAGAACTGAACTGAAATATATCAACCGTATTATTATTGGAATCTTCTTGATCATGGACCAAGTCCCAACCAATTAAACAATTTATACATCTTTTCTTCTGTTTTTAAGAAGCAAAATATCCTTGCGAATTATAATCAAAAATATAGTCAAAAGCTGTGGTTGGTTGAAGTTACTTTTATAATGAAAATGTTTTGTTATAAAAGTCCGCGACTATTCCGTTTCTAAAAATTCGTGTAATCATCGAATATGGGGGCAAATCTCGTCTCAGATAGCGCGTCTGACACTGTGCGTTTGCATTTCAGTTTGATGAACGGTGTTTTTTTACATGTGTCCAAAAAATTAACTTTTTGTTTCTCGCCATGCTCACAGTTTCGTTTGATGAACATGACTTTTGACGTGTGTCCAAACAATCAATTTGTTGTTGAGACCCATGCTTGCTGTCTTGGACTGTTTCCATAACTTTCCTTATATCCTGGTTCGCGATGTTGACAATTTGTTTAACAAGCCTCCCGCCTGTAACATCGCACCTCGAAGGTAAATAGTTTACCTCAAGAGATTTAACAATGTGGTGGGGGTTGTAACAGCAACCTGTGACTAGCTGGCGCCGTTCATACATCAAATCTTGACTTCGGGCTATTTTCAAGAGTTGTTCTTAAAAGTTATTATAAGTTATAAGTATGGCGTATTTCAAGCCATCTCCTTGTCAAGAGGGTTGACGGAGTATTTTGTTCAATATCTCGGAGGTTGGTGGCAAGTGAAGAAATCTGACGCCGTATCAAACTTTCCTATTTTAAAACCTCAGTATTATTTGGAAACCCACCCCCCACCCCGATCATGGTGATTTGGCGATTCGGTAAAAATGCGGTTTTAACTTTTTTCCCAATACAGTGGAGCCTCTGTTTACATATTTAATTCTTTCCAGACCCCTGGACGTATACCACATTGGACTTATACCACATTGGACTTATACCACATTGGACTTATACCACATTGGACGTATACCACATTGGACTTATACCACATTGGACTTATACCACATTGGACGTATACCACATTGGACTTATACCACATTGGACGTATACCACATTGGACTTATAACCACATTGGACTTATACCACATTGGACGTAGACCACATTGGACGTATACCACATTGGACGTATACCACATTGGACGTATACCACATTGGACTTATACCACATTGGACGTATGCCACATTGGACGCAAACCACATTGGACGTAGACCACATTTGACTTATACCACATTGGACGTATACCACATTGGACTTATACCACATTTGACTTATACCACATTGGACGTAGACCACATTGGACGTATGCCACATTGGACGTATGCCACATTGGACGTATAACACATTGGACGTATGCCACATTGGACGTATACCACAATGGACGTATACCACATTGGACGTATACCACATTGGACGTATGCCACATTGGACGTATGCCACATTGGACGTATACCACATTGGACGTATACCACATTGTACTTATACCACATTTGACTTATACCACATTGGACATAGACCACATTGGACGTATACCACATTGGACGTATGCCACATTGGACGTATGCCACATTGGACGCAAACCACATTGGACGTATACCACATTGGACGTATACCACATTGGAC
>MUZC01004782.1:284526-298136 GCA_002072015.1 Radix auricularia
ACCACATTGGACGTATACCACATTGGACGTATGCCACATTGGACTTATACCACATTGGACGTATACCACATTGGACGTATACCACATTGGACGTATACCACATTGGAGGTAAACCGAGAGTATTTTTTTGAATCAGATATCAATGGAAAATCATGAATCCGTTCCGATACTAACGAAAATCATATTGTTATTTACATATTTCGCAATACGTGGTTTTATTTTAAAAATCATGTTAAGCCTGGTCCCTTTTTGGACTCAGGGCGTGTTAGCGCATTTTCGTAATATGTATCAGTACTTATGTTAGATATCAGCATTATGTAGTTATCAGTAATTGTGTTTAGATTTTAGACATAATTTTATGAATTTTCTTGTGTAATGAATATACCTGAAAAAAAAATTATTTAAAAGTCACTTCTTTACATTTTAATTTTTTTTATTTTCTCTTTAATCTAACTACAAGTGGTTTGTGGTCACTGAAATAGGACTCATAAATGAAACATTCTAAATTGTAATCAGCTAATCGCCCAAATACTCCATCAATTGTTGTTTGATAGATCGTGGTTGCCAATCTTGTTGAAAGTAGTTGAATGTTGAAGCTTGTTTCGAAAAAGTTTTCAATTTCTGCCCCTGGGCCGCTAAGATCTTGATTGAAGTCACCACAAATGATGACGTAAAACTCTCTAAACTTTTACACATATTCTAATGACGTCAACAAAAAAAAACTAATTCTTTTGCACGCTTTCGCACCACTAACCAATAACTTTAACTCTTCAATGCTTGAAAAACGATGTATTCGACTTCCGGCAATGGCGGCCGTTGCCTGCGCCAGTGTTATCTCTCGATTCGCAATGTTTTTTGGTAGTTTTAACGGGGTTTTTTAACGGATCGAGTAACTGAGTGTTGATGCACAAATGGCAGGTCAGGACATACAAAAAACATATATACATCATGGGTCTAGGACTTATGGTTGCTGAGATCTAGGGTGATGACAGACGGACGGACAAAACGGGTGCAATAGCGCACTCGACTTCTCGAAAATGCGCTAAAAATTTAAACACAGCTTAATACTTAAATATGTAGTAAAAAGAGCTAAGACAAAACATTTTTATGTTTTCCTGTTATCCAAATCAAAAGATATTTTTAATATGCTCTAATGTCTATGATCTTCGCTTCGTAGTCGATTTCATTTCGTCAGCAACATTTGCCCATTTATTAATGTCTTAGATTTTCATAATAAAAAAACATCGTTTTCTCCCCATTTAGTTTGCTAAGTCACTACAATTTCATCCTCTAAAACAATAATTTTTTTTCGACTATGGTGAACTTAACCATAATTATTAGTTGCTTGGCTCCTCTAATTAGCTTTATTAGAACTCATATGATGTGAATTTACTCGTAGTTTACGAGGAATACATAAAATCTCGTGATAATTTATATATTAGGTGAGTCGTTCAGTGTATGATAGCAACTTCCGTAATATTACACTTGAGAAAGGTGCGATGTCATTCCTACAAGTTACCTATTAGTGGTGTGTCATTTTTGTTAAAGGCAGAACTTTAAAATAATTGTGGGTAAGCTGTCCACAAAATATCTTTAAGTCAGGGGCCTTACGCCCAAGACCGTAATGAAGCCCTACGACATTGGTCATGACTCCTGGGAGGCAGCGGCCAGTGACTGAGCCTCATGGCGCCTCATAAACAGTGCAGAAGTCTGTGAGGTAAACAGACAACAGGCCGCCAAGTCCAGATGACAGGCCAGGAAGAATATAGCTTAAAACCACCACCCCCCTGGTGGCATCCCAAGTTGTTGTTTTTTTACAAGTGGACCCACCTTTCGAGCTAGAATAGAGCTAATGAGCCACCAAAGAACACACACGTCTGCCAAAGCATTGGACTTTTTTGATGAGAATGTTCCTCGCCGATCACTGCGGACATACAACAGACAGAACCTTTCCCATTCGGCTCACTAGTGAATATTTCATCTATACCTTGCACAGTATTCAAAAACGTTTCACTGCCAAAGAGGAACAATAAAAAAAAAAGATGCCCTTTAACAAAACCCTCAGATCTGTAGAGATCAAGCAGACACCAGACAAGTTCAATAAATTCCATGTTTACGAGACCTGCCAGATAAACCTAAGAAAAGACATTCGTGTAATAACTTTTTAAAGACCGCGTGATACAATTAAATTTTAATTTGAACAATCGCAAGTTCTGGGAGGTCAAAATAGTTTGGCAACAACAAAAAGTTGGCTACGGAAATAAAACAAACCGTAAAGAACTAAGTTTTTGGCTATAAATCTTTTATATACGAGACATTAATAAAAGTATGTTTATTATAATATAAGGCATTTCACGTCAATCCTGACCTAAAATATTAAAGGATTTAAAGTAAAACAACTACTACAGGTTACCTACTAAATTACATCTATATTTGATAACGGGAAAAGGGTTATAAAAACATGTTTTAAAAAGTGCGCAACGCAAGACAGTTAGCAATTAATAGCATTTATATTTACAGATCGGGAATATATTTAAAAAATTGATCGTCAATATAATACGCACCGCACTGCAAGACAGATAAGTATTTTTTTAAAAACGCTAATTATAATACGCACCTAGACACTCTAGCACAAAAATTAACATCCTATATAGAACTAGAGATAATAAAGATAATCTAAAATTTCATGAATTTAAAAACATTACATTCGATCGATCAGAAACTTTGATACATTATTTCTATCATCGGCACGAAGCTGTCTGCAAATTTTCAGCTCACTAGCTTTCGGGGGAAGTCGCTTGAGATCGATCAAAAAAAATTTCTGCAAGCAACCAAGGGCTCAACAGCCACCACGAGTGAATATAAAGGATTTAATATAAAAATAAAACGTAAAAAACTGAGTTTTTGACTGTAAATCCTTCATATACGAGACCTAAAAATATGGATGTTTATTATAATAAGCAGCGCAAGACATTCCGAAAATACAAAATTCTAGTTATGTATCGTAAAACAGGGTTAATATAATGCGCACCAATCGAGAATATATTTTTAAAAAGTATTGTCAATATAACGCACCTTATTGCACGACATGGAAAGGGTATTGAACATAATACGCACCTAGACACTCGAGCACAAAAACTAACTTCCTACATAGAGATAAATAAAAGTATTTAAAATTCAATTACAGTATATTCTAGCGATCTGAAATTTCGATACATCATTTTTATCATCGGCTCAAGCCTGCCTGCAAAATTTCAGCTCACTAGCTTACGAGAAAGTGGGTTAAAAACCAATCCAATTTTTTTCGGCAAAGGCCCAAACACCACAAGTGAATATAAAGGATTTTATTAAGGAGGTGTGGGGAGACAGTTATTCTAATTGTTATGGTTACATATGGAAATTGCTTGGTGCATTTCGGCGCGTCCATTTCATTGTGATGCTTGTCGGCGCGTCCATTTCATTGTGCATTTCGGTGCGCCCATTTCATTGTGATGCTTGTCGGCGCGTCCATTTCATTGTGCATTTCAGTGCGCCCATTTCATTGTGATGCTTGTCGGCGCGTCCATTTCATTATGCATTTCAGTGCGCCCATTTCATTGCACGCTTTCTTGGCTAGCCTATTGTGTACTCTGTAGACACAGAATAATCAACGTTTTTCTGAACAATTGTGACGTACACCCGGCATTCTGTTTACACACACGTGCTAAGGGAAGGAAGGCTGTTGTGATGTGGAATCATGGGAGGCAACTGGGTACAAGTGATCACGATGTTTAGATTCAGCTTCATTGTGTTTTTTAGTCCGATCAAGTTCCTCCCCCCCCCCCCCCCACTCCCAGCCCCCAATATCAGCTATTAGTTAAGGTAGAAAAGTTTTAAGCTGAATGTGCAGAACTGATGTGTGGTAGTGTTGGTTTGATGGGTGGTAGTGTTGGCTTTATTGGTGGTAGTGTTGGTTTGATGGGTGGTAGTGATGGTTTGATGGGTGGTAGTGTTGGTTTGATGGGTGGTAGTGTTGGTTTGATGGGTGGTAGTGATGGTTTGATGGGTGGTAGTGGTGGTTTGATGGGTGGTAGTGGTGGTTTGATGGGTGGTAGTTTTTGGTTTGACGGATGGTAGTGGTGGTTTGATGGGTGGTAGTGTTGGTTTGATGGGTGGTAGTGATGGTTTGATGGGTGGTAGTTTTTGGTTTGACGGATGGTAGTGGTGGTTTGATGGGTGGTAGTGTTGGTTTAATGGGTGGTAGTGTTGGCTTGATGGGTGGTAGTGTTGGTTTGATGGGTGGTAGTGTTGGTTTGATGGGTGATAGTGTTGGTTTGATGGGTGGTAGTGTTGGTTTGATGGGTGGTAGTGTTGGTTTGATGGGTGGTAGTGTTGGTTTGATGGGTGGTAGTGTTGGTTTGATGGGTGATAGTGGTGGTTTGATGGGTGGTAGTGTTGGTTTGATGGGTGGTAGAGTTGGTTTGATGGGTGGTAGTGTTTGTTTGATGGGTGGTAGTGTTGGTTTGATGGGTGGTAGAGATGATTTAATGGGTGGTAGAGTTGACTCTCCATGTTTTCTGAATTATGACACATCTTTTGGAGAATAAAAAAAAACTTGTTTGTGTGTTTTTATGTATTATTAACAAATTTTTTTATTCAATGTATTTCATTCAACAGACTATTGTCTGAAACATCTAAAAGACAACATGGCGATTCTACCTTTATTTAAGGCAAGGTAATATATGCAGTAATTGGTGACGAAACGATGTTACTATCAAGTATTGTGTTGTTATAACCGCAATGAATCAATGAAGACCAGCAGGAGATGTCATAAGTAGTACGAACCAGTGGTCAGAAATTGGGCCACAAAACAAATGACCTGGTCAGAGATAGGACCACAGAAACAATGTTCTGATGAGAGCCAATGGACTGGGGAGAGATAGGACTACAGAAACATTGTTGTGGTGAGAAATGGGGCCACGGAGCCAAAGCGCTGGTGTGAATTTGGGCTTTAGGGCCAATAGACAGGTGATAGGTTGAGCCTAAAAGCGAATGGGCTTGTGATAGATAGGACCACAGAAACAATTTTCTGTTGAGAAATGGGGCCACAGAGCCAATAGGCTGTTGAGTAATGGGGCCACAGAGCCAATGGGCTGTTGAGAAATGGGGCCACAGAGCCAATGCGCTTGTGATAGATTTTTTTAACAGATCCATGTTGTGGTCAGAGATCGGGCAATGGAGTCAATAGTCTTGATAGATAGGGCCACAGAGCTATTGACATGGTGATAGATAGGGCCACAGAGCTATTGACATGGTGATAGATAGGGCCACAGAGCTATTGACATGGTGATAGATAGGGCCACAGAGATATTGACATGGTGATAGATAGGGCCACAGAGCTATTGACATGATGATAGAAAGGGACACAGAGCTATTGACATGGTGATAGATAGGGCCACAGAGCTATTGACATGGTGATAGATAGGGCCACAGAGCTATTGACATGGTGATACAGAGCTATTGACATGGTGATAGATAGGGCCACAGAGCTATTGACATGGTGATAGATAGGGCCACATAGCTATTGACATGGTGATAGATAGGGCCACAGAGCTATTGACATGGTGATAAATAGGGCCACAGAGCTATTGACATGGTGATAGATACGGCCACAGAGCTATTGACATGGTGATAGATAGGGCCACAGAGCTATTGACATGGTGATAGATAGGGCCACAGAGCTATTGACATGGTGGTAGATAGGGCCACAGAGCTATTGACATTGTGATAGATAGGGCCACAGAGCTATTGACATGGTGATAGATAGGGCCACAGAGCCAATAGCTGGTAAGAGATAGGGCCACAGAGCCAATGAGCTGGTGAGAGATAGGGCCACAGAGCTATTGACATGGTGATAGATAGGGCCACAGAGCCGATAGCTGGTAAGAGATAGGGCCACAGAGCCAATGAGTTGGTGAGAGATAGGGCCACAGAGCCAATGAGCTAGTGAGAGATAGGGCCACAGAGCCAATGAGCTGGTGAGAGATAGGGCCACAGAGCCAATGAGCTGGTGAGAGATAGGGCCACATAGCCAATTAGCTGGTGATAGATTGAATAGATCCGAAGAGCCAATAGGCTGGTGATAGATAGGGCCACAGAGCCAATGAGCTGGTGATAGATTGAATAGATCCGAAGAGCCAATAGGCTGGTGATAGATAGGGCCACAGAGCCAATTAGCTGGTGATATATTGAATAGATCCGAAGAGCCAATAGGCTGGTGATAGGGCCACAGAGCCAATTAGCTGGTGATAGATTGAATAGATCCGAAGAGCCAATAGGCTGGTGATAGATAGGGCCACAGAGCCAATAGGCTGGTGATAGATAGGGCCACAGAGCCAATAGGCTGGTGATAGATAGGGCCACAGAGCAATTGGCTAGTGAGAGATCGGGTCACATCCTGTCTTTTATCGATTATACTTCAGAACTTTAGACTTCCTCGATAAATTATTCCCTTCATGAAGGGGTTGAAAGCTTAAGAGGTCGTGTTTAAATTTGTAAAATCTGTAGGTTTAAGGTTAGGTTTGGGGAAATACAAAAAATGAAATCGAATTGAAAACGATTAAGGGTGTTGCATTATAATATTCGTGTACCAGTATAATGAGGATATGTCTTTGAAATGGGCTATACCAGTTAAAGGGGTGTAACAGTGTAATGGGGAGTACCAGTGTATGGGGGTGTACCAGTGTAATGGGGAGTACCAGTGTATGGGGGTGTACCAGTGTAATGGGGTGTCCCAGTGTAATAGGGGTGTACCGGTGTAATGGGGTGTACCAGTGTAAAAGGGGCATACCCGTGTAATGAATGGGGTGTACCAGTGTAATAGGGGCATACCCGTGTAATGAATGGGGTGTACCCCTGTAATGGTGTGTACCAGTGTAATGGTGTGTACCAGGTTATGGTGATGCACCCGTGTAATTGGGATGTACCAGTGTACTAGTTGTGTTTTAAATATATTTCTATATTGCTCATTTCATCTCATTTTCGTCTTTTCCTTTCCTTAAACAACTTCCGTGTCACTTATACTAAGTTATACCTCCCCTCTATTGGCATGCTTAATGTTGTAATGCATTACATAGAATAGGACTGCATAGTGTTGTAATATATCTAATGGAGTAGGCATGCTCAGTGTTGGAAAATATTACATGTAATATCCTATTTATTAGGACAGCTAGTTGTTGTAATACATCGTATTTATTAGGACAGCTTGTTGTTGTAATATATCGTATAAAATAAGACTTTCTACTGTTTTCTTTGTTTTATATTTTCATGCTAATGTTTCTGTATACTTTTTTTTAAAAACCATCTACTATATTTCTAGCCGCCTCTCTCTCTCTCTCTCTCTCTCTCTCTCTCTCTCTCTCTCACTCTCTCTGTCGCTCTCTCTCTCTCTCTCTGTCTCCTGTTTATATCTCTCCCACTCTCTAATCTATCAACTCAACTCTACTTCAAATATAGTAGAGGGTAATCTACCCAACCTCCAAATTTTTGTCTGATATCCACTTTTTAACGGTTCATTTCAAACCCAAACTGATAACATTCAAGATCAAGATGGGAATGAAAAGTTGTGGACTTGACTAAAATACAAATAAACAGCAGTGGCGGATTTAGCTTTGTCTGCGTGGGGGGGGGCGAGGAGAATTTCAGGGGGCGCCGAAAATTTTACTAAAAACAGATTTTTGGGTAAATACTAGGGCTGTTAACGATTAATTTAAATTTAATTGTTAACTTTTGAAAAATTAACGATTAATTAATCGTTAATTTCGATTAAAGCCAAAAATTTTAATTTATGATGTCATAAGTAACACTTATTTAACGTTCTGATAAAAATCTAAATATCACTGGAATGTCTTCTTTATATATCAACTTTTCACCAACTACGCAAAAGTGTGTTGACATTAATTGGTTCAAGTGATGAGTGGGTCTAATTGACAATATAACCAGCAGAACTGAACAATCATTGACATGGAACTGATGTAACTGGTATGCTCAAAACGGTCTTGGCAAGGAATGACATTATCAGATATTGGTGTTCATTAACTTTCCACCATTGTACTGGATATATGGATTCAAGAACGTTCATCTCCATTTTGTAACGCAGTAATTCATCAGAAGAGCTGTCGTCATTTCTGTCTCTAAGTCAAACGCCATTACTACCATTAGCTTCAAACGCTTTTCATTTGGTTTGATAAGTAGGCAAACTTTATCAACATTTTGAACATTCCCGTCAGTCAATATTTTAAAACCATAATGTACATGACATCTTCAGGAAATTCATTATTTATCAGGCGCTATTTTTAAAAATTGTTTATGTATACTTTTTTTTTTTACTTCCAATTATTTGTAAGTGATGTGTCAATTAATCGTTAAAAATAATTTATTCTTTAAACATTTTTAAATATTACTCGAGAAATTAATCATTAATTTCTGCAGCCCTAGAAATACTAATTATGAGCCATCTAATTTATTAAATTGTCCTAATCATCGAACAAGACAAACAGAAGAAACAATATAAACAGATATGTTTTCAAAATAGTGACGTATATTTATTTCAATAGTATATTTTTTATCTAAGAAAGATACTTAGTTTATGCGAATTTGTATAGAGCCTTGAGTCTTGTTTAAATTCCTTTCTACGTGAACCTAAACGATTTATCGTTGATTCAAAGTCAACGTTCTCATGTTCATTTGAAATTATTGCCAATCCAGACAGGCGTTCGTTTTTCATTTTTGAGCGCAAATAATTTTGATGATTTTCAATCATTGCTACCAAGAAGATTCAAGTAAATTTGTATAAAGTATTGACAAATTAGGGAGTCCTGATGCCATTTATTTTTCAATTAAGAATGGTAGAAAGTCTTTAAGTTGTAGATGGACGTTGTGATGGATGTTAAGATGGACGTTTTGATGGACGTTGTGATGGACGTTGTGATGCATACAAATCTTTGAAGGTATACTATTCAACGATTGCTTCTTCAGGGTTAATATGTTTGTAAATTTTGCATCAACTTCAACGAGAATCTTTATTTTCTTCAAACATTTTTGATGGATCAATACAATAAAAATAAATAGCTGTGCCCCTAAAGTCATTAAATCGATCATCTATTTATTTTAGTAGTGTATCCAAGATAGTGAAGTATGTTTCAGATTTAAAACTAGTAGTTGGATCATCAGCCCTTTCATCTCTACTAAGTTCACCTGCCATACTTTTATTTTTTGCAAATTTGAGTTTCTTTAAATTTTGTTTTTAACATCTAGTTTGGAACAATTTTCGTTAATAGATGATTAGACATCTACTTTCAGAATTTTAAAAAGCTTGATCGCTTCTCTTTTCAACAAACTTATTTCTTCCAACATCGATCAATCGTTTTGCAATTGCAATGTCAATACTCTTGCGCTACAAGTGGTTTGATAACACGAAAATATCAACCAGCTTTTGTACAAATAGCATCAGAAAAAACAAAAGAATATTTGTTATTAAAACAGATAGTCCCACAGCTTCTGCTCTGACTTCCGACACTTCCTCTATGTTATGTTGATTTCCCTGAATTTATATCTTCTAGAGTGGCTAGAATAGCAGAGAATGATTCAACAACTGCATCGACTGCATGCTTATGGCTTGACCATCTTGTATCAGAAAGTCATTTCTGAGTTTTTACTGTTAATTCATATTGACATTTATGATCTTTTTTAAGAGTATGTAGACGTGGTAAACTAGACGTAAAGAATGCATACAACCTTTCAGCTGAGCCAAAAAAANAAAAAAACAACTGTACATTACTGTGTACAGAAATTGCTTCGATAGTGACCAAATTCAAAACATGGGGACAACATTGGGTGAAAGTTTTAAGTCCACTCTTAATTCCAGACATCACAGATGCGCCATCGTATGCCTTTCCTCCACAGATTGTGATGTCAATGTTTCGCTTTTGTAATGTGTAGTTCCGTTAGAATCTTCTAAGCAAATGCAGGTTTGCAGCATTTCTGTTTACCAAAGTATACAAGCCTATAAATCTTTCCTCAACATTTCTTAATTTTAAAACTGAACGTAAAGTGACATCTGATGAAATTTAGATATATTAATGGTTGAATCAATAATTAAAGAAAAGAAATGTGAATACTTAACTTTATTATCAATTGCTGCTGATAATTCAGGTGCAAATGATTGAAATAAATGAATTTGCACATCATTACTTAAATAAATTTCATTTTTCTTTTTAAACTTTAGATGACTGTTTAAAGTGGAATCATAGTTGACTAATAAACTTAACATTTTACGAAAATTTCCAGTATTTCTACAACTACCATCAATAAAGCAAGATTGTTCTCTGTGTCCTCTGTTTGCTAAAACAATGTCACGCCTAACATTCATTTCAATGCTTCTCTATTCTTTTCCTCTTAGCGACGCTCCTGACTGACAAAACCAGATATTGCAGTTTTGAAATACGATAATTAGCAAGCCAATATTGTCGTATTGCAGTTTAGTGATTGATTAAAAGTTTCGTGTTTAACAATCTTTTTTTCTGCTCTAGTTACACCTTTTTACTGTTCAATAAGGGCGTCTTAAGGGGGGCGCCATTTTAGACCAAACAGGTGCGCGGGGGGGCGACCCGCCCCCCCTGCCCTATAGCTAAATCCGCCACTGATAAACAGGTATGAAAAATGTTGGAACTTCTATGCATAAATATGAATTTTCATTCCTTCATTTTTTTATTATTTTTTTTTGGTCAACTTTTTAACAAAAATATTTGTTTATAATAAAAAAAAAAAATTAAAAGTAGCGCCGCAAAAATCAATAGTGTCGAGTCCCTGAATGTAATTTTAAGGGGGAGCCAGGAAATATTAAATAAATTAACCGAAAGAGAAACTCCCCGGAAGTGAAGAGTTACCTCCCGTAATTGTGTTATCGAGATAGGACGGAGGGGAGTCAACTTCAAATTCTTTGATCAGTTATGACGTACCACATGACTTTCATTGGTTCGTTTTTTTTAAAGTGGTCTTGCCCTGACTTTTACCATGACTTTTATTGGGTCATTTGTTTGATCTTTGGCACTGACATTTCCCATGACTTTCATTTGGTTCGTTTTTTAAAGGGGTTTTACCCTGACTTTTACCCTGACTTTTATCGGTTCGTTTTGTTTGATAGTTTGGTCCTGACATTTCTCATTGCTTTTATTATTTCGTTTGTTTTGTCATTTGGGTCTAATGATAATTTATCAGTTTTGATGCGTCCTTGCAATTAGATTTTAAAAAAAGATGGAATGACATTGCTGAAATGTGGCAAGGGAAAAAAAGAGGTATTTAAAATACAAAAGGCTTTGCTTTTCTTTTAGTTAACGAACTGAATTAGAGATTTAATCTACATGTAGAATCCATAATCCCGTGTGATATCGTTTAAGCGAGATTCCCGTGAGATATCGTTTGGACGAGATTCCCGTGTGATATCTCGTCTGGGCGAGATGCAAGCCCAAGCAGTAAACATCCCGTGAAGAAACTCACACTCTCGCGTGCGCAGACCTCAGTATACTAAGAGTAAACAGACAAAAAACCACCCTTAGCGGGTAGGGGCAGTGAATAGAGCAGGTAAAACACAAATTGCTAATCTAATTATACATGCCCTTAATGCCAGCCAAGTTTTCAACTCATCTTGAAAATTTAAAGCATGATATCTATGAATGCCAGAAGAGTTTCGGAGATTTAAAAAAACAAATGCTGCGTCGGAACCAGAGACGAAAATGAAAGATGCGAAACCCCGGAGGATTAATCAGTTTGGGGGCCTTAAATGTAGGCTTTAAAATGTTTGTTTGGTTTTACAAAAAAGAATGGAACTAGCTGCATGGGCTGGATTCACTCGGCTTTTAACATTAAACTACACAAACAATATCAGGCGTTAAACTTCCCTAACATCTGGACAAAGCTCACAAACTGACAATATTTCTTATGAATTCATAACTTTATGCGCACGTTGCATAAACGCTGATAAATTAAATATCAATAATCAATAAGTATGATAGCATAAAATTAAAATGACAACAGACGAATATAGGACTTACCCTTCATTAATCCTGCGGATATTATGATCTTATTTTTTCTTTAACATCCCCTGAGTTTAAATATAATTTTAATTCAGTTAATCCGGGATTAGATGCGTTGAAGCTGGTATGAGGCAATGACAAGTTTTGTCTTGTTCTAAGCCATGCACTTGAACACAGTCTTTGCAATGAAGAATGCCGATTATAACAATTATTATTATTGTGCTGTCGTTGCGATGAAGTGTGCCGATTATAACATTTATTGCAATGTCAATAAAGATGTGAGGTCCACAAATATTATATAATTGAATATCCTATCATCGGAAGTATAATTGTATATAATTGGTCCAATAACATCTGACTGAATTAACCTTTGATCTTTGGCATTTATTTTATAATGGATACTGTCTAAGATAAGGCAATTATGTTTGAGCTGCTTGCCGCTTCCTGTTACCAATGCTCGTACCCCGTCACAGGGGTAAAGTCCGCTTTTAGGTTTAAGAAACCTTATTGGAAATCACACTTTGTTCAGGTACCTTCCGATGCAAAGTATCCAGCTGGGCTAAAAGTTGAATGGCTCGTCAGGTGAGGGCAACTCTTCTTGAGGCAGACAAGGGAGACAATGTGAGAGTTGACTTCCACAAGCCTCGGTTTGGTCTGGCTCCCTTATGTGATCTTATTCTGTACGATTTTGTGACTTTTGAAAATGCCCTCGATTATGTTCCGAAATCAAAGAAATGGAAAGCGGAAAATCAACAATATTCCATACTTATCACAATTTAACTGAAACATTAACTTGAACATGACCTTACAACTATTGCACGGAAAAATTCAATTTTATTTTCAACTATTAAAAAAATTCCACATTTTTTTAAAAACGTACAAAGCTATCCTGAAGATATCTTCATTTTTCAGGAACAATCAACTTATCCTGCGACTATCAAAATTGCATAGGAAGATTC
The DNA here is from genome assembly GCA_002072015.1 of Radix auricularia. Taxonomy (NCBI): domain Eukaryota; kingdom Metazoa; phylum Mollusca; class Gastropoda; family Lymnaeidae; genus Radix; species Radix auricularia. The sequence goes on from MUZC01004782.1 coordinate 297,557, forward strand.
AACTTTATCCAACGACTATCACAAATCCATTTTTAAAATTTACCTTACCCCTAACTATCACAAATCCATTTTAACGTTTAACTTATCCATAACTATCACAATGTTAAGTTAACATTTAACTCTATCATGCAACTATCACAAATGTTCATGTCAAATTCACGAGATCGCCAGCTTGTCAGATCAGCTGATAGCTATGACGTTCGATCAAAACCCCACACCAAAAAAGTTCTGTTGACTCACTGGCAAAAAATAATCACTGGCTGTTACGGTACCATTTCCAGGCCTGAAGCCGTTTGTTGAACTGAATAACGGCTACCACCGGCTGATTATTTTGAAGACATTTCGGTGCTCGCGCCGGGCCCCGGGTGCAGACGGTGAGCGGATCCTACACTCCACCGCGCCACGCCCCGCCGTGCCACGCTTGTCCGCCACTCACCGTTTGGGTTCTATGTGAGTCGTGAAGCATGTGAGAAATGAGGGTAAGCGTTTAATGGCGTCAACGTAGGAATGGATTTTTAGTTGTTATGGCTTTGGTGCGTAACACGTTCGGTAACTCGTAACGGAATAGTTGATGAGGGTG
>MUZC01004783.1:10164-22796 GCA_002072015.1 Radix auricularia
GGGGGGGGGGGGGGGGGGGAAGCGGGCTTTGATGCCATCGACGCGAGGCGACAACATTCTCTTGTTAGTTCTCAAAACATTAGGGATATAAAGACGAGCGGTTAACCGATTAACCGGTCTTTTTTTAATGGTTAGCCGGTCCCCAAAAAACGAGCGGTCTTAACAACCTTACTAACAATAAAACGGGGCCACAGTTCATTTCATGCACGGGGGAATTACATATGTTAAAAAACTCCTGAAATACCCGACCTTTATTTTTTAGATTGGTAACCTTTGACATTTCTTCTTGTTGTCGAGTTTGAAAGAAAAAATAAAATGAAAAAAGTATTAAGTTGTGATAAAATTCTCCTTCACTAAATTCGTTGTCATCTTCACAGCTTTTTTATGTATAAAATGATCGCCTGAAATTGAAGAACTGATATCTTTCCAGAAGTGTCATGGCCGCCAGTGAGTCAAGAGGAGAGAACGCTTTACGAAATTCTCTTCTACAGCCAGGGTCCTGTCGACGGATATATCTTAGGTAAGTGTCCTTGTGATGGTGGCTGGTCCTTGTGATGGTGGCTGGTCCTTGTGATGGTGGCTGGTCCTTGTGATGGTGGCTGCTCCTTGTCATGATGGTAGCTGGTCCTTGTGATGATGGTGGCTGGTCCTTGTAATGATGGTGGCTGGTCCTTGTGATGGTGGCTGGTCCTTGTCATGATGGTGGCTGGTCCTTGTGATGGTGGCTGGTCCTTGTGATGGTGGCTGGTCCTTGTGATGGTGGCTGCTCCTTGTCATGATGGTGGCTGGTCCTTGTCATGATGGTGGCTGGTCCTTGTCGTGATGGTGGCTGGTCCTTGTCATGATGGTGGCTGGTCCTTGTGATGGGGGCTGGTCTTTGTGATGGGGGCTGGTCCTTGTGATGGGGGCTGGTCCTTGTCATGATGGTTGCTGGTCCTTGTGATTGTGGCTGGTCCTTGTGATGGTGGCTGGTCCTTGTGATGGTGGCTGCTCCTTGTCATGATGGTGGCTGGTCCTTGTCATGATGGCGGCTGGTCCTTGTTGTGATGGTGGCTGGTCCTTGTTGTGATGGTGGCTGGTCCTTGTCATGATGGTGGCTGGTCCTTGTGATGGTGGCTGGTCCTAGTCATGATGGTGGCTGGTCCTTGTTGTGATGGTGGCTGGTCCTTGTCATGATGATGGCTGATCCTTGTCATGATGGTGGCTGGTCCTTGTCATGATGGTGGCTGGTCCTTGTTGTGATGGTGGCTGGTCCTTGTCATGATGGTGGCTGGTCCTTGTCATGGTGGCTGGTCCTTGTCATGATGGTGGCTGGTCCTTGTCATGGTGGATGGTCCTTGTCATGATGGTGGCTGGTCCTTGTCATGATGGTGGCTGGTCCTTGTTGTGATGGTGGCTGGTCCTAGTCATGATGGTGGCTGTTCCTTGTCATGATGGTGGCTGGTCCTTGTTGTGATGGTGGCTGGTCCTTGTTGAGATGGTGGCTGGTCCTAGTCATGATTGTGGCTGGTCCTTGTAATGCTGGTGGCTGGTCCTTGTCATGATGGTGGCTGGTCCTTGTTGTGATAGTGGCTGGTCCTTGTCATGATGGTGGCTGGTCCTTGTCATGATGGTGGCTGGTCCTTGTCATGACGGTGGCTGGTCCTTGTAATGATGGTGGCTGGTCCTTGTTGTGATGGTGACATGATTGTGGCTGGTCCTTGTCATGATGGTGGCTGGTCCTTGTCACGATGGTGGCTTGTCCTTGTGATGATGGTGGCTGGTCCTTGTGATGATGGTGGCTGGTTCTTGTGATGGTGGCTGGTCCTTGTGATGGTGGCTGGTCCTTGTGATGATGGTGGCTGGTCCTTGTGATGATGGTGGCTGGTCCTTGTGATGGTGGCTGGTCCTTGTGATGATGGCTGGTCCTTGTGATGATGGCTGGTCCTTGTGATGATGGTGGCTGGTCCTTGTGATGGTGGCTGGTCCTTGTGATGGTGGCTGGTCCTTGTGATGGTGGCTGGTCCTTGTGATGGTGGCTGGTCCTTGTCATGATGGTGGCTGGTCCTTGTCATGATGGAGGCTGGTCCTTGTGATGGTGGCTGGTACTTTTTTTAATGGTGGCTGGTCCTTGCATTGATGGTGGCTGTTCCTTGTTGTGATGGTGGCTGGTCCTTGTCATGATGGTTGCTGGTCCTTGTTGTGATGGTTGCTGGTCCTAGTCATGATGGTGGCTGGTCCTTGTTGTGATGGTGGCTGGTCCTTGTCATGATGGTGGTTGGTCCTTGTCATGATGGTTGCTGGTCCTTGTGATGGTGGCTGGTCCTTGTTGTGATGGTGGCTGGTCCTTTTTGTGATGGTGGCTGGTCTTTGTTGTGATGGTTGCTGGTCCTCGTCATGATGGTGGCTGGTCCTTGTCATGATGGTGGCTGGTCCTTGTCATGATGGTGGCTGGTCCTTGTTGTGATGATTGCTGGTCCTTGTTGTGATGGTTGCTGGTCCTAGTCATGATGGTGGCTTGTCCTTGTTGTGATAGTGGCTGGTCCTTGTTGTGATGGTGGCTGGTCCTAGTCATGATGGTGGCTGGTCCTCATCATGATGGTGGCTGGTCCTTGTCGTGATGGTGGCTGGTCCTTGTTGTGATGGTGGCTGGTCCTAGTCATGATGGTGGCTGGTCCTTGTCATGATGGTGGCTGGTCCTTGTCATGATGGTGGCTGGTCCTTGTTGTGATGGTGGCTGGTCCTTGTCATGATGGTGGCTGGTCCTTGTTGTGATGATGGCTGGTCCTTGTCATGAGTATTGATCCTCACACGACAATGCTAAAAAATAAACGCCATATCCACACACCACCGAGCTAACAATCTAAGTTTTACCAATTTAGATTTTCTAGTCAGTCAATCAAACGGGGGTCCATTCTTGAAGTCCCAGCTTTCCCACGTCGAGGATCACTGTAATGCCTAAACCTCGTTGTATCCCACCATTAATGAAGCCTTAAATTAACAAAAATAAAATGATATCTGTTTGATCTTTCTATTAGGCAATGGGGCCAGGGATTTGCTGCTCAAGTCTGCCTTATCTCTGACTGTTTTAAGTCAAATTTGGTAAGTCTAATATTTTAGTGTTTGTTACATTGTTGACAAATATCTGACCGTTTTAAGTCAAATTTGGTGAGTAAAAATTTTAAGTGTTTGTTACTTATTGATAAATATGTGACCACGTTAAGTCAAATTTGGTGAGTCAAATTTTTATGTGTTTGTTACTTATTAGCAAATATCTGACCGTTTTAAGTCCAATTTTTTAACAGCTAAATTTATTAGACAAGAATCCATTTAATAAAACGCTCTTTATCTTGATGAAATAAGTGTAGGCACGTCCTAGCAGCACCAATAACACACTTATTGACACCCCGACCTACAAAACTACATTGGTATCTCACCAGGCTTGTCCATGGGACATATTTTTCTGTCCATCCCATCCCATCCCATGGAAATTTATGCCTGTCCCATCCCATCCCATCCCATGGGAAAACCATGGGACGTTTCCCATGGGAATGCTATGGGAAAAACATTCCTATGGACAAGCCAGTGAACCCACTCTTCAACGCAGATTTATAAATCATATAATATAAAAAATAATGTTTCCATAAAACTAAACATAATAATAATAATACTTCTCATCATTCCAATGCCTGGCACAATCGTGGTTGGTTTATTTAGTGTTTAGTGCATGAGGTTGTCGTAATTGTTATTTTGAGTTGTATTGAGTGTTCTTGAAAACAACTTCATCTATTTGGCGTTTGACGTCATTGTATGCAATGAGAGAGACGCTCCAGCCATTCTTACAGCATGACGTCGTTGTAGATCAGCTAACAGCATGACGTCGTTGTAGGTCAGCTAACAGCATGACGTCGATGTAGGTCAGCTAACAGCACGACGTCGATGTAGGTCAGCTAACAGCACGACGTCGTTGTAGGTCAGCTAACAGCATGACGTCGATGTAGGTCAGCTAACAGCATGACGTCGTTGTAGGTCAGCTAACAGCCGTCGATGTAGGTCAGCTAACAGCATGACGTCGTTGTAGGTCAGCTAACAGCATGACGTCGATGTAGGTCAGCTAACAGCATGACGTTCTTGTAGGTCAGCTAACAGCATGTACCACAGAGATAGGAGAAAACCAATTTGAGAGTTTCCACCTGCTCATGGTCAGGCTTCTGTGTTGACACAACACCAACAGACGGCCGGTCAGTTTATTTTGACAAAGCCTGGCTTCTGTGCCAACCGAGTTGTCCGACCAGTGACCCAGTTTAACCTTTGCTGTAATAATGATGACAAGTTAATTTCTCGTAGCGATCACTAGTGTTCCCTCTAGTTTATCTATTTTTTATTTATTTACAACAAGAGCAATTATGGCATACACATTCTACTGATACAATGACCAAATCTTTCTACTGACACAATGACCAACACTTTCTATTGACACAATGACCAACACTTTCTATTGACACAATGATCAACACTTTCTACTGACACAATGACCAACACTCTCTACTGACACAATGACCAACACTTTCTACTGACATAATGACCAACACTCTCTATTGACACAATGACCAACACTTTCTGCTGACTCAATGACCAAAACTTTCTACTGACACAATGACCAAAACTTTCTATTGACACAATGACCAACACTTTCTATTGACACAATGACCAACACTTTCTATTGACACAATGACCAACACTTTCTACTGACACAATGACCAACACTTTCTATTGACACAATGGCCAACACTTTCTACTGACACAATGACCAAAACTTTCTATTGACACAATGACCAACACTTTCTACTGACACAATGAACAACACTTTCTATTGACACAATGACCAACACTTTCTACTGACACAATGACCAACACTTTCTACTGACACAATGACCAACACTTTCTACTGACACAATGACCAACACTTTCTACTGACGCAATGACCAACACTCTCGACTAACACTGACATGCATATACAATCTACAGAGTCAGACATATCTTTGTAATTACAAAATGCTTAAGTTAATCTAAGTTTTATTCAAACATATGAATTCATTTCTCTACTTGCAACCTTTGAAGTTCACACTGTTTCACACACACTTCCATCACTACCTCTGACACCTCCTTCCCTCATTCACACCCTCCTTATCTCCTCTCTCTCTCTCTCTCTCTCCTTCCTTACAGCCCTCTCGCAAACCATTCCTACTCTTTCCACTCTGTCCATCATAGTTAAACTGCACCGTTTTTCTCCCCCCTCCTTTTGTCACAGCGCCGATGTGTTCAGCTGATGTTCTCTCCCACTGAATACAAATTGTGTCCGTTATTAACAATACATTAATCTAAAAGCAGGGGAAGCCAATCCATCAGTAATTTTCTCTCCTTTGTTTTTATATGACACAATAAATACTATTATAACACCCCATCCCCATCGTATAATATCAATATAAATATATATTCACGTATGTGCAATAGTTTTATAGGAAACGTAAAAAATTCTGAAACAAAATTTTACAAATTAAAAAATAAAAATGGGACGGTAGAGAACCCAGTCTAGAACAAACTCACTTTTAACACCATTGTGTGCATCCTCTCTATTTTTAAAGTTATTTGTTTCCTTCCTAGCGTGCAATCGATGTTGACAAGCCATATTTTTTAGTTACAATTTTTTGGCGGGTCAGTGGTCTCTGTTGTATTTGAAACACGCGTCCTCCTTAACAAACGACATCGTTTTTTATCTGCTGTTTATACTGCCCAGTGGTCAATCAAACTGGGAGGGGAAGGGGGGTCTGGGTGAGAGAAGGAGTCTGGGGACGGAGATGGGGGCTTGAGAGGAAGAGGGGGTCGGAGAAGAATGGGGCTGGGAAGTAGATTGGAGGTACAGCCGGGAGGGAGGGGAAGAGTTCTCAGACGTTTAAAAGGGGAAACAGACATGGAGTGGGGCTGAGAGGGTGGTGCAGCAAGTAGGCGGGACTAGGGGTCCTGAAGTGAACAGGGCGTTGTTAAAGTAGACGGGGTCAGGGGGCGCCAACAGGGCTTTATGGCTAATGAAGGGGCCAAGGGGTGTGAAGAGTCTGTTGTGGCAAGGAGAGGGGCCAGAGGCGTGAAAATGGCGTTGCGGCAAGTAGAAGGGCCTGTGGATGTTAAAAGGGCGTTGTGGCAAGTAGAAGGGCCAGGGGCGTGAAAAGGGCGTTGTGGCAAGTAGGAAGGCCAGGGGCGTGAAAAGGGCGTTGTGGCAAGGAGAGAGGCTAGGGGGCATCACGTGAACAGGGCGTTGTGGAAAGTAGAAAGTAGTTGGGGAAGGGGCGCGAATAGAGCGTAATGGCGTGTGCGGAGAGGCCAGGGGGCGTGAAGAGTGCGTTGTGGCAAGGCGAGGGGCCAGGGTGCTTCAAGTGAACAGGGCGCTGTAGGTTAGGGAGATGAACGCCAGCAAACTTAGCATTGTTCCGGCCAGGACGGCAAACAGAAATGTTACTGATAATTTCTGTCATCCTAATACAAATTACAATGCTTGAAACATGCCGCAGCTCGCGATCTTTGTATTTGTTTTTGTTCATACGTCATTCTTGGGCAAGTTATATTAATTTAGAGGTTCTTAAATAGTTGCTGTGCTCTTGCTCTACCAAAATTAAGGGAATAAAAACGTTTTATATTGTCATGGATTTTAAACTATATTATGCGGCATTTAAGATATTTTTATTTTAAAAAAAACACAAAAAAAAAACAAAAAACAAAAAAACAACAACAACAACAACAACAAACCTTTCCATTATTCCATTTCTTATTTGACAAATTGTTTATTTCAATATTAATATTATTATTTGTCGTATCTCCAACAAAGAATGTATAGGATCTTGTCATGAATGGTGGGTTCAATCCTCGCATTCAACTGTATATGTGTAGGGTGGGGAGGGAGGAATCCTCAAATTTTTGTATGAAAAATTTCACTTGATTTTCTATAAATTCATTTTATTATATAAATAATATAATATTGTTCCCCACTTTTTGGGGTTAAGTTTTGAAAATTCTCGTAACCTAAAACAAGCCCAGTAAGGGCATTAACAGGTTGGCACTGACAACATCCAAATAGATATTGGTGGCTTAACAACCCAGACGGCTGCTTTAGCAGTGTTAATGCCCCAAGTTGGGGGATAAGGATATGATGTGTTGGAAATGGGCCTGGCCAGAACACAATTCCTTTATTTGTTACCTGGCCTAAATGTGTTTGTGAGTTAAGATGGAACACACGTCTCAATATATTAGGGGGCATGGAAGACGTGACCCAGATATGTTAAGGGGCATGGAAGACGTGACCCAGATATGTTAGGGGGGCATGGAAGACGTGACCCAGATATGTTAGGGGGCATGGAAGATGTGGCCCAGATATGTTAGGGGGCATGGAAGACGTGGCCCAAATATGTTAGGGGGGACATGGAAGACGTGGCCCAGATATGTTAGGGGGCATGGAAGACGTGGCCCAGATATGTTAGGGGGCATGGAAGACGTAGCCCAGATATGTTAGGGGGCCTAGAAGTAGAAGACTTTACCTATATGTGGGCCGAACTAAAAATAAATGAAAACGATTCTCCCAATAAATATAAAATAAACGTTTCTAGCCTGACTACATATTAAATGTTATTTAATTGATGTTTCTGTACATTGACGGTCAATAGTCAAGTCGCATGCAGACAGCGTGAAATTTGTAGCTAAAATCATGCAGAGAGAATCGTTCAATTATTACAGATTCCAGCAAGTGGTGGTCCTAATGGGAGCAATACGAATGTAGCAGAGTAACAAAAGAAACGTTTTTTTTTTTTTTTTTTTTTTTTTTATAGTTGATCGTTCCCGTGCTCCAAGACGCCCGAGCTCATTAGATTAGAGCCGTTCAAAGAGACCATGTTTCACAGTGTCTCATGAATCTCGGACACTCGGAGAATGTCACCGGGATGCAAGTCCGTCCAAGGTCCAGATCTTGGCTCCGGGTCAGCAGGCCGCCATCGGTCGCTGGTGTTGATACTCTCGCTGTCATCTTTAGCGGGCAGTCCCGATTGTTTACGTTATCTCCAACATTTGGGGGGGGGGGGGGGGGGGGAGGAGGATCTCACCCCCTAAAATGTTGAGCTTTGTTTTTTTTTCCATGCAGAATTTTAGTTATGACTTTTTAACAAACGTTTTATTCCTACAATTAAATTATTTCATTATGATGAAGAACTTTGAAAATCAGACTTCTGTTTAGATATGCCTCTTAATGATTTTAAAACGTATTGTCATTTATTTTTAGCTACATAACTTGACAGTGAATTCATCAATGAGGTCAAGGTTACCAGTGACAATTTCCGTGACTTTTTATTACCACGTTTTTCTTAGTTTGCTTTCTTGGATGTTTGTCTTTCCGGGGCAAAAATTGAATTCCTTTTTTGAACCACTTCTGATCATCCAATTTTGATGAAATTTTGCATGCATACTTGATTCACATGACAATTTAATATTTCATTAATTATAGTACTCAATTCTACTTAATTATAGTAATTATACTAAAAATAAAGATGTATGACGTCATTAACATGAAAATTTCAAGGGAAGTAACATAACCAGGGAATTTTCATTTTTTTAGTTATTTCCCATGTCTTAAAGACATTTTAGTAAGCAATAATAATATATATATATAAAAGCTTTTTAAAACACCACGTTTTTCATTTGAACTAAAAAGTATAAAATAAAAATATTTTTAAAAAAGTTTTTAAGATACCACGTTTTGTGAACTAAAAAGAAGAAAATAAATTTTTTCTTGGGCTCTGTTGGAACTTCCCTTCCCCTGGGCTGAGCCAGAACTGTTTTGTTGGATGCACATTGTGGACATTTTGTACATACACACTCTTACACACCAAAATATTTTCGAACTAAAAACGTGGGGCGCATTCGGCTGAANATTAAATGAAGTATCATATATAGACTGTGGAGGAATTTGAAACTGAAAAGTTTAATGTAATAGCATTAATAGACCAAATTTCAGCCGAATGCGCCCAACGTTTTTAGTTCGAAAATATTTTGGTGTGTAAGAGTGTGTATGTACAAAATGTCCACAATGTGCATCCAACAAAACAGTTCTGGCTCAGCCCAGGGGAAGGGAAGTTCCAACAGAGCCCAAGAAAAAATTTATTTTCTTCTTTTTAGTTCACAAAACGTGGTATCTTAAAAACTTTTTTAAAAATATTTTTATTAGAATTGTAATCGAGACGTTACGACCGACGTTAGCTACTTGATAATTTACTAAGGAAAGGAACCCGGAATTCTCCTGATAAAATAATCAATGTCCCATCAGCCGAGTAAAGTGCCAAAGGTCGATGTAGCGGTGTGCTGATGTATGTCGTCTGGCATGATACTTGACCATTCCATAGATCCTCCCACCGACACTATCAACGTTACAGTAACACAACCAGAGGCGGGTCAAGATTGCACGGGGCCCCTTGCTGCAATCTCGCCTGGGGCCCTGTCCAGGCGCCTTTGTTATACAATATACTAAGCCCTTAAAACACTGGGGGCCCCTGGCTTTAGCCTCATCAGAACCCCCCCATCCCCCCTAATCCGCCATAGACCACATATGCAGTTATAAAGCCATTCAGATTCAGCAATAGTTTTCTGTGTTAGTTGAAGATAATCATGTTACTAATCGATAGCTAGGTGACACAATTTTCTTTTATCTTTCGTCAACATCTGCAACTTCCAGCAATATTATTAGTGGTACACATCTTCCGACGGTTATTTACCCGTCATGCATTCTCTCCCCTGCAGGAACCTGGCTGACGTCAGCAATGACAACGTTCTCAGTGTCCACGAGTTTGTCATCATCATGCATCTCATACGGGGCACAATGCAAGGCATGACGGTACCGAAGACACTCCCACCTAGTTTGACTCCACCCAAAACCTCGCCCCTCAGCTTACCTCCAATGAGACAGCAAGAAAAAGAAGCCTACCTCAGAGTGTTCCAGAAGTTGGATTACAAGAGGTCAGGGTTCATTGATGGTATGTTTACAATATCAATTTATTATTTTTAAAAGGTTTTTGGAAGAATTGATTTGTTTATGCACAATCTTGTTCAAAGACAAGAAATATTGTGCGCTATTAAGTTCTGAAACATTATCAAGCCATTTGGGGTCGTCCATAAAGTACGTCACGTTATTTTTGACCATTTTAAACTCCCCCCTCCCCCTGTCACAAACTGTCAGAAATCTCAGCCCCCCCCCCTAAAATACGTCACACTTTCACTTTTGTACAAAAATATATTTTTGTTAACAAAATAGTTAAAATTTAACATAAAACTCCGTGACGTCACACATGGCCGGAGATTCCCCCTCCCCCTGTCACAAATGGTCACATTTTCTTACACCCCCTCCCCCCTCTGGAGCGTGACCTACTTTATGGACGGCCTCTTTGTTTCATGCGCAACCCGCAAACATAAACATAAAAGAATGCATTGTGTTTTGTTGCTTCATATAGTCTATGCATAATTTCAACAGTAGTTTTAATAAAAAGATTTTTATTGTTAGTGGATTATGAATTAGATATAAGATCCAATTAATCCAATACAAATTTTATTTCTTCACATCATTAAAACAACTTAGACAAAAATTGTTAAAGAACAATACCAAAAAAAAATACATTACAAAAACAATCGAAGAAAAATACAAGTTATTGAAACAAATAGTCAATAGTAAAGAAAAGATAGCAGTCTTCAATTTACGAAATTATCGAATAATCGCATTCTTAAATCCATAAATGACGTCACATCCGGTCTTGGGAAAAAGTCTCTGTCCCAGATAACACTGGACAAATTAGGATGACCAAGATGAATCAACCCCGTTATATCAAAGGTAAAACTCAGAAACGGCGACCCCCAAATAACTCAAGATCTATGAGATAACAAAACTGCTTTTTTCCAGAAATACCCCAAACCTAGAAGATACCAAGACCCTTACATCTCCATATACCCCAAGATTCCCAAGGCCCCGAAGCCTACAAATCACCAAAGACAGTTTTAGTAAATATAAAACTGCATTCCATTTATGATTGAGGTTGTAAAATATCTGCGAAGACTTGTCGTCCGCGCCAAGGGCTCTCCGTTTAACAACCAAAAGACAGCAATCTTATGCAGAAATCCCCAAAGGAATCCTTAAACGAAGCCGCTAAATTTGCAGTTGTTCCCACTGTGTGAGACTTAGAACCTGTACTTTTTGATAACACGAGTAAACAAGATAACGAAAACTGGGGTGTGCTTAAAGAACCGGGAGATGGGTGATACAAAGTCAGTTACCTCATGTCGCGTTAGTGAACTGTTTAGTTTTGAAACGTGATGATGATTATTATTATTATTTGGAGGAACTGTAACACGTCTATGGCAACAGATTCAGAGGCTTAAGGGCATGACGTCATGTTACATATCAGACATGGATGCAATAACTTTGATTTGGGGGGGGGGGAATTACAAAGGGGGAGTTATAAAAATCTTACGTTGTTAGGATTGTTGTGCACTCCTTTCCCCTCTTTCCAATAAAGGACTTTTGGGGACATTTTGGGGACATTTTTTTCATCTAGAGAAATTTTAAAGCCATAAACAAAGAGAAGATCAGTAATAGATGATAGATAGTGCAGTTAAAAACGTCGAGAACTATGAGAATTATTTCAAGTTTAGGAAAACAATTTGAAAAAAAAATATGTAAATGGCTAAAAAAAAATTAATTCCTTAAATGAAGGCGTTAATTAATAGTAAAAAAAAACAACCTAAAAAAACAACGCAGTATTATTTTCGTACTTCGTCCGAGTAAAATTTGAGTGCTATGAGCATTGCCCAAACCGGTTTAACATAGGCCAGGATTCAGACTGGTTCATACAAACTTTGTTTACCTTCATATAGCCAACAGGCATGACCACATATTTTGTATCAAAAATACTCTCTTCTAGTTCAAGTATTGAATAAAATACAATATCTTCATCATTAATGTAAGGTATATTTACTATGTGTTAGTGACTGAACACGTACAGGAGCCACTATTTCAGATTTTGACAATAAATATATATTATGACACACCTGCCTTCAAGCTAAAGTAACAATCTAACAGTCAAACTAAGGTGACAATCTAACACAGTCAAACTAAAGTGACAGTTTAACACAGTCAAACTAAAGTGACAGTCTAACACAGCCAAACTAAAGTGACAGTCTAACACAGCCAAACTAAGGTGACAGTCTAACACAGCAAAACTAAAGTGACAGTCTAACACAGCCAAACTAAAGTGACAGTTTAACACAGCCAAACTAAAGTGACAGTTTAACACAGCCAAACTAAGGTGACAGTCTAACACAGCCAAACTAAAGTGACAGTCTAACACAGCCAAACTAAAGTGACAGTTTAACACAGCCAAACTAAAGTGACAGTCTAACACAGCCAAACTAAAGTGACAGTCTAACACAGCCAAACTAAAGTGACAGTCTAACACAGTCAAAGTAAACTGACAGTCTAACACAATAAAACTAAAGTGACAGTCTAACACAATCAAACTAAAGTGACAGTCTAACACAATCAAACTAAAGTGACAGTCTAACACAATCAAACTAAA
>MUZC01004783.1:23591-72247 GCA_002072015.1 Radix auricularia
CCCCTTGGTACGTGACGTTAATTGAGAGGCTGTTTTAACCACTGGGACCGCCGCACGCATGCTAAACATTCAGTAAAAGTAAAACTCTCATCTTTGGTTTCGATATCCCAATAAGTATAAGCATAAGAACTCATAAAAGTTTGAGGCAATAGTGGCATTCAATGTGTCATCTAGTTCTGTTGTCATTAGTTTGATGTGCATTAATGAGTTGAGGTTGTTTGTTTTGGCTGTGAAATTATGTCGGAGTTCGTTATGTGGCATACAATTAAAGGGGGATAACTGACTAAATATAACAACTCTGATTTAATGAATATGTTTTTATCTCCCTTTGTTTCCGTTCACATTTAACACACCATACATAGTAACACTTATTCAATGTTCTTGTTGAAAATCTAAATAACAATGGAATGTCTCCTTTATGCGTCATCTTTTAACCAACTAGGCAAAAAGACAAGTGTGTTGACATTATTTGGTTCACGTGATGAACGGGTCTAATTGATAATTAATATAGCCACCCGAGCTGAACAATCATTGACATGGAACTGAGATAACTGGTATGCACAAAACGTTCTTGGCAAAGCATGACGAATGACCTTATAGGATATCGGTGTTCATTAAATTTCCACCATTGTTTTTGTAGATGTTAATGGATTCAGGAACTTTCATCTCCATTTTTAACGCAGTAATTAATCAAGAAGAGCTGTTGTATTTTTCTGTCTCTGAGTCAGACTCTATTAGTCCATTACTCCTATTAGCTTTATACGCTTTTCATTTGGTTTGATAAATAGGCGAGGTGTTAGAACTATGGTAGACAAACTTTATTAAAATTTTGAACATTCCCGTCAGTCAATAGTTTAAAATCAAAATGTTCGTGTAATCGTAAGGAAATTTATTATTTATCGGCCGCTATTTTATTTTTTCTCGCATCCAATAATTTGTAAGTGATGGGTCGATTAATCGTTAAATAATGTTTGAGCCCAAGGCAGCTAGTCTGACTGAATGATTTAGTGAAACCACAAGAATGATATTTTGTTTCTTTCAACGGCTAAAAAACATAATAATAAGTAGGATAAGCAAATAGTTAATAAAGTCATGATTGCAATATTGGTTCGTGATTCAGTGTTATGTTTAGCACTCCGAGACCAGGTTAATATTAATTAAATATTCTTATTTCGATTTCAAGGAGCTGTGGCTGTAGAGGTGCTGAAGTCCAGCAAACTGACCAGCGACCTACTGGCACACATATGGAACTTGTCTGACTTTGGGAGGGATGGAAAACTGAGTCCGGAGGAGTTCTCAATTGCTTGTCATCTAGTGAGATACGTTAAACAAGGTGAGCCATGTCATCTACTGAGATACGTTAAACAAGGTGAGCCATGTCATCTAGTGAGATACGTCAAACAAGGTGAGCCATGTCATCTAGTGAGATACGTTAAAAAAGGTGAGCCATGTCATCTAGTGAGATACGTTAAACAAGGTGAGCCATATCATCTAAAGAGATACGTTAAACAAGGTGAGCCATGTCATCTAGTGAGATATGTTAAACAAGGTGAGCCATGTCATCTAGTGAGATACGTTAAACAAGGTGAGCCATGTCATCTAGTGAGATATGTTAAAAAAGGTGAGCCATGTCATCTAGTGAGATACGTTAAACAAGGTGAGCCATGTCATCTAGTGAGATACGTTAAACAAGGTGAGCCATGTCATCTAAAGAGATACGTTAAACAAGGCGAGCCATGTCATCTAGTAAAATATGTTAAACAAGGTGAGCTATGTCATCTAGTGAGATACGTTAAACAAGGTGAGCCATGTCATCTAGTGAGATACGTTAAACAAGGTGAGCCATGTCATGTAGTGAGATATGTTAAACAAGGTGAGCCATGTCATCTAGTGAGATACGTTAAACAAGGTGAGCCATGTCATCTAGTGAGATACGTTAAACAATGTGAGCCATGTCATCTAGTGAGATAAGTTAAACAAGGTGAGCCATGTCATCTAGTGAGATACGTTAAACAAGGTGAGCCATGTCATCTAGTGAGATATGTTAAACAAGGTGAGCCATGTCATCTACTGAGATACGTTAAACAAGATGAGCCATGTCATCTAGTGAGATAACTTAAACAAGGTGAGCCATATCATCTAAAGAGATACGTTAAACAAGGTGAGCCATGTCATCTAAAGAGATACGTTAAACAAGGTGAGCCATGTCATCTAGTGAGATACGTTAAACAAGGTGAGCCATGTCATCTAGTGAGATACATTAAACAAGGTGAGCCATGTCATCTAAAGAGATACGTTAAACAAGGTGAGCCATGTCATCTAAAGTGATATGTTAAACAAGGTGAGCCATGTCATCTAAAGAGATACGTTAAACAAGGTGAGCCATGTCATCTAGTGAGATATGTTAAACAAGGCGAGCCATGTCATCTAGTGAGATACGTTAAACGAGGTGAGCCATGTCATCTACTGAGATACGTTAAACAAGGTGAGCCATGTCATCTAGTGAGATATGTTAAACAAGGTGAGCCATGTCATCTAGTGAGATATGTTAAACAAGGTGAGCCATGTCATCTTGTGAGATATGTTAAACAAGGTGAGCCATGTCATCTAGTGAGATATGTCAAACAAGGCGAGCCATGTCATCTAGTGAGATATGTTAAACAAGGTGAGCCATGTCATCTAGTGAGATACGTTAAACAAGGTGAGCCATGGCATCTAGTGAAACATGTCATTAAGAGGTGAGCCATGAAATCTAATGAGATAATTAAATAAGAGGTGAACCATAACATCTACTGAAATATGTCATTAAAGAGGTGAACCATAAGATCTAATGAGAAATGTCATTACATGGTGGGTGACATGGACTTAGTTGAGAAATTTGTTCTAAGTTATACATGAATCATGAATAATCTATTCTGGGGGACGCCTTTACTTGAGGAGTAATTGTGGCTTTTGTTCACGGTGTGTTTGTTATGTCTCAAGATTTCCAATAACCGATTCACGTGACTGTGGGGATGGTGCTCCATTTTCAGGTGGCGAGTTGAATGGACCGGTGGACATCTTTCAATACGCCCCGCAGCACATCTCTCCCCTGTCCCTGCTGGCGAGGAAACGGAGGTGAGTGACACACAAAATGTGGGGTGAGGCTGCATGCAATCAGGCTTATAGATAAGTGGTGAGTGACATACTAAATGTGGGGTGAGACTGCAATCAGGTTTATAGACAAGTCATGTATAAGATGCAAGCAGGGTATGTATGAGCCTTACAAAGACGTCACAAGCAGGGTATGTATGAGCCTGACAAAGACGTCATAAAACAACAAACGTTGACAAAAACCGTCTTGTCAGGCTAATACTAATACATACCCTGTTTGCATGATATCCATTTACAGAGTTGCATCACACATCAGTGTTGACTTCAATAGATGAAAAAAGTTGATGTATAGTTTAAAGTTAGACCTTACATGTAACATGTTGAGAACCACAAATTCACATCTCATTTTGCACACACAAATACATGTTCCCTGGTTCCCGATTGGCCTGTTCGAGCACAGTCATGACTTACACAGTAACTGTGGCTTTGCAGATACGTACACGAACTTTCTATTTTTAAAAAAAGGTAGAAAAAATTACCTCAAAGGTAATAGCGTTATTGGCCTTTTACCATTTGGCTCAACTTGCAGTGGTCACCGCATCGATTTAATGATGCTGCCGGATCTGTACTGACTTCGATCAATCAATCGATAATGTTATATTTTGTGTTTCCTGACGGTGATTTGTTGTGGTGTAGGTGCTCAGAGCAGCTCATTTGTGTGTCCCACAAGGATTCTGTCGCATTTGGATTCTGTCACATAGGGTTTATGTCACATAGGGATTCTGTCACATAGGTATTCTGTCACACAGTGATTCTGTCACACAGTGATTCTGTCACATAGGTTTTCTGTCACTGTCACACAGTGATTCTGTCACATAGGTTTTCTGTCACTGTCACACAGTGATTCTGTCACATAGGTATTTTGTCACACAGTGTTTCTGTCAGGTGGTGTTTCATCACGTTCTGTTTCTGCAACCAGTAAAAGTAAAACCGTGTTATAAAACTACATTTTTGAAGGTTTATTAAAATTAGGGGTATACCCGATTCAAATTGTTGAAATCCGGCCGGAGCCATATTTGTCCGGAATTAGAAAGTAAAATCCGGGAGAAAACTTGAGCCGGATACGGATTTGTAAAAATGGCCGGATTCTGGATTTGCCGGAGCCGAAATGCGGTAAAGCCCTGATTGAAATTTTAGTTATTCTCCCACTCTGAGCGACGTATTCGAATCTTATGACCATACGGTGTCTATATCGGACTCTTCACTTCTAGATATGCTTGATTGTTAGTTACCACATTAAAGATATCCGCTAAAGCCTTCTAGATATTTGTATTCCGATACCCTGTTTATCACACGGAATCGCCATTAGCGATTGGAAATACGAGTCCGTGACTCGGAGTGTTACAGAATATCGATTCCAATGAATTTAGTGATAACACGGCACTTGTAATGGGATAGCAATCACAGCTATAAATCAGATACCGTGAAGACGATATGAACCAAGTATTGCTAACACGCCATTAGTGCCGAACTGTAACCGACTACGGCATGTGCGGCATTTAATGTCCTTGTGTTTTGGCTAGGGTTGACCTTGACCCCGATGGTCAAGGTTGTTTAATCATATGCAACTTGTTAGATTTCATGACATAATTACCTATCATGGCCAACTGATCAACAGGCGCCATATTATAAACTGGCGCCATAGTATCAACAGGCGCCATAGTATCAACAGGCGCCATAGTATCAACAGGCGCCATATTATCAACAGGCACCATAGTATCAACAGGCCCCATATTATCTACACGCACCATAGTATCAACAGGCGCCATATTATCTACACGCACCAAATTTATAACACGCAACATTATTCCGAATTTCGACACCCAAATTTCCAATACTTTTCAAATTTTCAACATTCCCCTATTGAAAACACTTAACATCATCTTATTTATTTCTAGGGTGGCTGAGTACGAGGAACACAAGCAAAAGTTGATGACATTAAAGGTAAGCCTGATAAACACTTTAAACACATTGAATCTAAGCCTAATTAACACATTAAACACAGTGAATGTAAACCTGATAATCACATTAAACACATTGAAGGAAAGCCTGATAAACACATTGAACGTCAGCATAATAAGCACATTTTTAAAAAAAAGTCCATTAAAAATAGTGTACTTCATTTTTTTAACGCAATTTCCCTTGAGAAAATTGCTTTTTGTATATTTGAAATGTGTGGCCAGTGTGTTCGAGTTTTGAACAGCAATGCTTCCGGAACCATACCAGATAGAGGGTTTGGGTCTTTTGCAAATATGTTAAGGACGTCCCCGGGATGTGCACGGGCCAAAAATAATACTGAAAACGTTATTGGATTTCCTGGAAACTAAAAAAAAAAAATAATGAAAAATGACAGTATTTTGTCAATTTCTCGCCAACTATAACATCCATTGGGTTGGAACAAACGCCAACCGGTAGCTAATAATATTTAGAACAATGGTGGCAGCAGCGTAGCCAGCGGAGTCACTAGGGTGGTGTTTTGGGGGCGGGCCGCCCCGGGTGACACCATCAATGGGGTGACACCAGAATATAAAATTCTATATCTTCCCGTTATTTGGCACTGGAAAACTCGGAGGATTTCTATGGGTTAAATCGTGAGGGGTGACACCATGAGCTACCGCCCCGGGTGACCCCAACCGTAGTGACGCCTCTGGGCGTTGCTACGGATTTGGGGGTCCGGGAGCCTAACTTCTTTGGGGGCCCTGCATACATGGCATTGGCATAATATCTAATGTAAAAAAAAATCTGACACTCCTTTGGGGACCCGGGGGACTTTCGAATTCGGACCCCTCCCTAGCTACTCCACTGAATGTTGGAGAGGGAATTTTTTGTGTGAAAAATCTCGTTTAGTTCGAATTTTAGCAGGCATTGGTAGATAGCAATTGTTTTGTTATAGTTTCATTTTTGTGTGTGTCACATAACATCTTTGTTTTTCGTGGTCATATGGGGTTTTAATGTTTCAAATTGAACATTATCGGGCTTGGTAGAACCTGGCGGTCATCATCCCTCTTCAGGTCAGCGGAGGACTTTATTAGCGTTAGTTATTCCTCAAGATTTTTATGTTTGCTTTAATGTGGGCTTGATTCCACGCCCCTCATTTTGTGAGACGAGCGCACATTGACCTCGCTATCCAGCCGCCAAGTGACTTGAAATGACTTTTAATGTAATCTAGAATGATAGTTATTGGGGTTTGCCTGCTTTGTAAATGCTAATGTTATATTGTTGCGCGGTGCGCATTAAATCTACACATTCTTGGTGTGATGTAGCATGAGGGGATATGACGTCATATTTTTTACAGTTTCACAATTACTGATTTGAAAAGACTTATAATGTAATCTAGAATGATTTCCCTTGAATTAAAAAAAATCGGAAATTCTTTGTTGGAAATTGCGTTTAAATACAGATTCGAGTTTTTATTTCTTGTTTCTTAATTGTTCATACCGATGATCCTTGCTATGTTCATACTTAAAATATGATTATGGCCAACTTTACAACACATCATATATCACACCATAGTTCAATACCAAAAACTTTATGCTCACTTGAAATATCCTTGCAAGAGAATAATAAATGCTCCCAATGGGGCGTTATCAAAATACACTACATCATCATATATCATTGACTTCTCTTCTCAGGAGCGTCGTAAAGTTCAGTCAATCCGAGAGGCCAGGCGACTAGAGTTGTGTAAAGCAAAAGTCCAAATTTTTCAAGAATTGGTGAGTCTTTTTTTGTGTTGCTTATTATATGGCGTGGGTGTTTAATTCAATTTGTCATCAATGAATCATGTGTTATTTCAGAGTTTAATCCAAGTTGTTTTTCATAGAGTCATGCGTTGCCTTGTTACCTTCGTTGTTTTTGTTCCAATCTCTAGACAGTGTCATGTGTATTGCTATCAAGTTATCATAGCCAATAAATAGTTATTTATTTACTTGGGATGAACTTTTATGGCTTTTTATTATCAAATCAAATATTGAGTTGTCAGGTCTCATTAATAATATTTATAAAACATTAATAACTAGTGCCCTTATTACCAGTGCCCTATCACTACCAGTGCCCCATCACTACCAGTGCCTAATCACTACCAGTGCCCTATCACCACCAGTGCCCCATTACTGCCGGTGCCATATAACACCAGTGCCCCATCACTACCAGTACCCCATGAATACCAGTGCCCCATTACTGCCGGTGCCATATAATACCAGTTCCCCATCACTACCAGTGCCCCATGAATACCAGTGCCCCATCACTACGATTGCAACATCACTTCGTTATTATGACTTTCAGCTGGTTTGGACTATGGAAACGATTTTATTTGTACAATAAACCTCAGCAGAAATCCTTAGTTTAACCCCAAGTAGGATTCGTCAATAGGAATCTTTGTTCATACATGTACTTAGGGTTCCTATGTCATTCCATTGAACTATTTAGAGCCACTAATCCAATGCCTTGCTGTGAATTCTTTCAGTTTGACTTGTTGGCAGCATTGAACAAGACTCAAGAAGTTGGACAACTAAAGGAAGCACTGACCAAGGAGAGGTTGGACATTGACAAACAAGAGGAAATAGTAGCCAGGTAGGATACTGAGATAGTAGCCGGGTAAGATACTGAGATAGTAGCCAGGTAGGATACTGAGATAGTAGCCAGGTAGGATACTGAGATAGTAGCCAGGTAGGATACTGAGATAGTAGCCAGGTAGGATACATCGATAGTAGCCAGGTAGGATACTGAGATAGTAGCCAGGTAGGATACTGAGATAGTAGCCAGGTAGGATACATCGATAGTAGCCAGGTAGGATACATCGATAGTAGCCAGGTAGGATACATCGATAGTAGCCAGGGAGGATACTGAGATAGTAGCCAGGTAGGATACTGAGATAGTAGCCAGGTATGACACTGAGATAGTAGCCAGGTAGGATACTGAGACAGGACACTGCACAGCAAAAAAAAACATTTAAAAATATTTTTTCAAGAATCACACTATATAGGTAGCAGTTTCTTGACTTAGTAACACATCTATTTGTAGATTATCTACTGTGTCCACGAATTGTACCGTTTTATCAATTAACTAGTTTTAGTACATGGTCCACACAATCCATCTAAATAAGATGCCATCCGTCCATGTATAAGCCCATGATCCACATAATCCATCTCAATAAGATGACATCCATCCATGTATCAGAACATGATCCACACAATCCATCTCAATAAGATGCCATCCGTCCATGAATCAGAACATGATCCACACAATCCATCTCAATAAGATGCCACCCGTCCATGTATTAGAACATGATCCACATAATGCATCTCAATAAGATGTCATCCATCCACTCCCAGGTTGAAGAAAGAGCACGAGAAGGTTCGGCAAGAGACAGTCAAGATCATTTTAGGAGAGCAAAAGTTCAACAACGACATTAGCGTCATCAAACGGGACACGGAAGAACTGAACAAGGTCAGTGGACACTGGTCACCTCTAGCCAATGTCCGTCTCTAACCCCCGACCTTCTCATCCAATCATTGAATCATCCTTGATCGCAGTCATCCACTACTGAAAGATATACCTATAAATAACCAATCGTTGTTTACAATAACATTTTACGAGATTTAACTGGTGTTTATTACCACTATTATCCAATTTCGTGATGTTGTTCATATGGTGCACTGTTTCCATGTTGTTCATATGGTGCACTGTTTCCATGTTGTTCATATGGTGCACTGTTTCCATATTGTTCATATGGTGCACTGTTTCCATGTTGTTCAAATGGTGCACTGTTTCCATGTTGTTCATATGGTGCACTGTTTCCATGTTGTTCATATGGTGCACTATTTCCATGTTGTTCATATGGTGCACTGTTTCCTATCAACTATCCTATATTTGTATTCCACACAGAGGCTGTCGGCTACCCACACCCACGCTACTAAAGATGCTGATCCATTTCATCAACTTTACGAACAAAGGAGAGGTGAGTTTCCCATAGCCAGAATTTTGCTGGAGAATTCTTGTCAATTTTTCATCAAGGGTCCACTACTTTCAGTTGTAAAGACGAGAGAAATGACAAGGAAATTATTTAGTTGGTAGTGATAAGGGATTGAATAATCTAGGCCATGGGTCTCAAAACTAAGGCCCGTGGGCCAAATGCGGCCCGTGAGGCCATCTAATCCGGCATCTGGAGACATTTTAATCTCCCAAAAAGATACTATTTTAACCGATAGATTTCCACAAAACTGAATGTAGTCGGCCTCCAAACTGCTGTGTTACAGTTGATGCGGCCCTCCGGGAGAAAAGTTTTGAGACCTCTGATCTAGGCTCTTATTTTCTTAACTTTCTCCATAAGTAAATGTCATATCACACAAATACCTATGCCCTGGGAAATAGACTTTGCAGGAGAGACGCGTTTTCTATTTGACATTCGTGGCTTTGTGTGCCCGTTACTACAAGTAGCAAAGATTCTTTTCATGCGTTTTTCGTCCTTTGGCCATCCATGCCCGCTAGGACATTGTTAGTTTCGGTTCATAGCCAGTTCCATGATTATACTGGTGTCCCGAGCCGTGCAGAAGCTGGTTCCCAAACAGATTCGTGACTCAAATGAAAACGGAGCACTGCCCCACAAACTCATTCAACAAGCAAGACCACAGCACGACATTGAAATGACGGCATTGTTGCGGCTTAGTCTCTGAAGCAGCGGTGCACCTGCTGACTTCACGCTGGACATAGCTAGGGAGGCCCGAGCGTCGAGTGAGTCCTGCGTGCAGTCAATATTGTATGTCACGGCCCAGACTATGGAGCAACATTGCCCTGGTGTTAACCAAAGTGTAAGATAGCAATCTCAAGCTTTCTTAAAATGAGACATATGCCATATAGGGCGGCAACAGAATACCGCGATGATAGTGGAAACAGAAATTGATAGAGTTTTTACATTGATTTAATTGTATAGTTTGTGAATTTTTAAAAGCTTTTAAAATTTTTGTATTATATTTTGCCAAATGTTTGGAATTCATCAATTAAATGTTATAATAAAAAATTAATAATATTTGTGTTTGTTCTTAGAAAAAAGGCAAGGTTCTACAATAAAAGACCTGGACAAGATTGAAATTCACATACCCTTTGAGTTTTCTCCCTTTGACCTCGAGGTCACTCCCAAAACGTTGCCTTCAGGGGCCAAGATTTTGGAAAAGGGAAACAATCCAAACGATCTACCAGCAGACGTGATGTCAGTTGTTGAAGACTTGAGAGGATTCGGTGAAGACTTCATGGACGTCTGGGGTGGAGGGGTCACTTCTCAGCTTGACCAGAAGTCGTTGGAAAATGATGAGATATTCCAGGAAGTCCACGGTAAGGGGTACCCTTAGTCAGTGGCGTTCCAAGGGGGTTGCGGTGGGGGCGGGCCGCCCCGGGTGACACTATCAGGGGGTGACACCAAAATGTAAAATTCTGTATGTTCCCGTTACTTGGCACTGAAAAACTCGGAGTAGTTCTATGGACTAAGTCGTGAAGGGATGACATCATGAGCTGCGGCCCCAGGTAACACCAACTCTAGTGACGCCTCTACCATTAGTATTTTTTCACTTTGAACAACATCGTCTGAGAATTTGACTTACATTTACACAAATTTACTTCTCGAATAGCTTCAAATCTATTTTCATTTAAAATTGTCATAGACAATGTCGCTGTCTTCACAAATAAAGGATGCCAAATTTTGCTGAAGGTTTTAAATGACAAGTTTTCTAGATCTTTGAATTAAATATTTATAAACCCTGTCATTTACAGCATTGCCTGTGATGTATTGGCACAACTAAAACAGCCACACGTGAATGCGTTGGTGGGGGGGGGGTAGAAGGAAAGCATCGCTTTTCTTATGAAACGAGTTTACTTTGATAAATTTAACAACCGAAATGAACTACTGGAAAGAAATATGCAATATCATTTGTTAAACATTAATTATTATCTATTTTGATCTTATTGTACGCTCTGAAATGCTTGGTGATTCCCTATAAAGTACCAGAAAAACGAGACCATATAATAATAGGGTTGTTCATCATTCAAAAAATGTTCAATAGTCCGAATCATATTTGTTGGTATTTATAACTTTTGCTAATTTCACTCAGACTGGAGTGAAGACAACTGGCCAGACTGGGACTGGTCAAGGGATGGACTCCTGGGTCTAACCGGTGAACAAGTGCTCAAACTTAAGGCCCAACTCACCGATCTGAGGGATGAGCTAAAGAAGTTAAACTCTGACGGAGGAAGAATTCTATTTGTGAGTACATTTTTCTATTCACTTATTCCCTAATTTTACCCCCGATCACCAAAAACTTTCAGGGGACATCAAGCAAGGACTAAAATTTAGTCTTGTTACAGCACAGTATGAATTTAGTCCACTTGAGGGGATTAAATCAAATACATGTACCAGGGAATGATTGTTCCCCTTTAACAATAGACCGTGATTTTATTTGGCCAAGAGGTAGACGCGGGTCACTTAACTTTTCAACAGTTCTGCCTGGCGTGATTCAATCTTGACAAACTGATAAACAACTGAAGCATAACCAATAACTGCGAACGAAATTGCTGTTTCTGAGTCACTATAGCCCCAGTTGTGTGAACGAATGACATACTC
The DNA here is from genome assembly GCA_002072015.1 of Radix auricularia. Classification (NCBI taxonomy): domain Eukaryota; kingdom Metazoa; phylum Mollusca; class Gastropoda; family Lymnaeidae; genus Radix; species Radix auricularia. The sequence continues at coordinate 35,353 of MUZC01004783.1, forward strand.
TTCCAATATTTAGTGGCCAAATGACATACTCTTCCAATATTTAGTGGCTAAATGACACGCTGTTACAATATTTAGTGGCCAATTCACATACTCTTGCCTTACATGTTTGCCAAATGACATGCTCTTCCAATATGTAGTGGCTAAATGACATGCTCTTCCAATATGTAGTGGCTAAATGACATACTCTTCCAATATTTAGTGGCTAAATGACATACTCTTCAAATATTTAGTGGCTAAATGACATACTCTTCCAATATTTATTGGCTAAATGACATACTCTTCCAATATTTAGTGGCTAAATGACATACTCTTCCAATATTTAGTGGTCAATTCACATACTTTTCCAATATTTAGTGGCTAAATGACATACTCTTCCAATATTTAGTGGTCAATTCACATACTCTTCCCTTACATGTTTGCCAAATGACATGCTATTCCAACATTTAGAGACGAATTGAACTGCTCGTCTAGTGTGAAGAGACCAATAGAAAAAAGAAATTTGAGATTCCGTGATTTAATCATATGCTTTTCAGCATTTTTGTCACTGAAGAACATGCTCCTCCAGCACTGAGTACCTAATTACTCTCTCTTTTAGTTAAACAAAGAACATGCTCTTCCAGCACTGAGTACCTAATTACTCTCTCTTTTCTTTTAGTTAAACAAAGAACATGCTCTTCCAGCACTGAGTACCTAATTACTCTCTCTTTTAATTAAACAAAGAACATGCTCCTCCAGCACTGAGTACCTAATTACTCTCTCTTTTAGTTAAACAAAGAACATGCTCCTCCAGCACTGAGTACCTAATTACTCTCTCTTTTAGTTAAACAAAGGACATGCTCCTTCAGCACTGAGTACCTAATTACTCTCTCTCTTTTAGTTAAACAAAGGACATGCTCCTTCAGCACTGAGTACCTAATTACTCTCTCTTTTAGTTAAACAAAGGACATGCTCCTCCAGCACTGAGTACCTAATTACCCCCTCTCCAAGCAGTGCAATATCTCCACAAGTTTTCTCGCTCTAATCCATCCAAATATTTATTGTTCAACTTGGTCTGGGCTGTTATCGATAACGCCAAGTCTTGGTGACATAAAACTTGAAGTTTGCCACCACCCAACTTATATAATGTCGGCCCTTCAAACAAGCCCCAGGTTTACAATAAAACCAGTACCTGGAGCTGAAACTCGAGAGGTGTTATGGTATTTCAACAATTTACAACTTACTGTAATGCTGGCACCGGGCCAAAACGTACACGACAGCACCCACCCACCCCCTCCCACACACACTTTTTTTTGTCTCACAGTTTCCACTTTCGCATGACAATAGGACAAAAGACTGAATATATCATGCAGATAGCGTGCAACAAGTTTGCTGCTATTTGTGTGTCTGATTAGATAGGACATAGTCTGAAGAGACCGTACACTAATAAAAACGTTTTTAGTTTAAGGTAAGTGGAATGATTTCAAATTTTGGTTTAGGAAATAAAAACTTTGACCAGTTTGACAACGAAGCGAACTGTGAAGAATGCCGAAGTGGTTAGGACATACACTTCAGTGTGTCAGGATATTATGATACAGTAATGTTATCTGCACTTTTATTGTCGCAGTGATTTTATTGTTTTTGCTATTTAATTGATTATTAACGGATTGCTCTCGGCGATAATGTTCATACATTATACAAGGGACCTATTTTACACATTATACAGGGGACCTATTTTACACATTATACAAGGGACCTATTTTACACATTAAACAAGGGACCTATTTTACACATTATACAAGGGACCTATTTTACACATTAAACAAGGGACCTATTTTACACATTAAACAAGGGACCTATTTTACACATTAAACAAGGGACCTATTTTACACATTATACAAGGGACCTATTTTACACATTATACAAGGGACCTATTTTATACATTATACAAGGGACCTATTTTACACATTATACAAGGGACCTTTTTTACACATTATACAAGGGACCTATTTTACACATTATACAAGCGACCTATTTTACACATTATACAAGGGACCTATTTTACACATTATACAAGGGACCTATTTTACACATTATACAAGGGACCTATTTTACACATTATACAAGGGACCTCATCCACATTATAAAAGGGGACCTGCCACACATTATACAAGGCACCTCTCTCACATTATATCACGGCACCTCTGTCACAATATACAATGGTCATCCCACATGTTATCCAAGGGACCTCTCTGTCATTATACAAGAACCTGCAAAACATTAAACGAGGGATCTCCCACACATCATATGAGAGACCTCTCACACGTTATATTAGGGACCTCCCACACGTCATACAAGGGACCTCCCGCACGTTACATGAGAGACCTCTCACACGTTGTACAAGGGACCTCTCACACGTTATATGAGGGACCTCCCGCACGTTACATGAGGGACCTCTCACACGTTATACGAGGGACCTCTCGCACGTTATACGAGGTACCTCCCACACGTTATACGAGGGACCTCCCACACGTTATATGAGGGACCTTTCACACATTATACGAGGGACCTCTCACACGTTATATGAGGGACCTTTCACACATTATACGAGGGACCTCTCACACGTTATATGAGGTACCTCTCGCACGTTATACGAGGGACCTCTCACACGTTATACGAGGGACCTCCCACACGTTATATGAGGTACCTCTCGCACGTTATATGAGGTACCTCTCACACGTTATACGAGGGACCTCCCACACGTTATATGAGGGACCTCTCACACGTTATATGAGGTACCTCTCGCACGTTATATGAGGTACCTCTCGCACGTTATATGAGGTACCTCTCACACGTTATACGAGGGACCTCCCACACGTTATATGAGGTACCTCTCACTCGTTATATGAGGGACCTCCCACACGTTATATGAGGTACCTCTCACACGTTGTACCAGGGACCTCCCACATGTTATACGAGGTACCTCCCACACGTTATATGAGGGACCTCCCACAGGTTATATGAGGGACCTCCCACACGTTATATGAGGGACCTCCCACACGTTATACGAGGTACCTCTCACACGTTGTTCTAGGACCTCTCACACGTTATATGAGGTACCTCTCACACGTTATATGAGGTACCTCTCACACGTTGTACCAGGGACCTCCCACATGTTATACGAGGTACCTCCCACACGTTATATGAGGGACCTCCCACACGTTATATGAGTGACATCCCACACGTTACATGAGGGACCTCCCACACGTTATACGAGGGACCTCTCACACGTTATATGAGGGACCTCTCACACGTTATATGAGGGACCTCCCACACGTTATATGAGGGACCTCCCACACGTTGTATGAAGGACCCCCCACACGTTATATGAGGTACCTCTCACACGTTATACGAGGTACCTCTCACACATATGAGGTACCTCTCACACGTTATATGAGGGACCTCCCACACGTTATATGAGGGACCTCCCACACGTTATATGAGGGACCTCCCACACGTTATATGAGGGACCCATACGTTATATGAGGGACCTCCCACACGTTATATGAGGGACCTCCCACACATTATATGAGGGGCCTCCCACACATTATATGAGGTACCTCCCACACGTTATATGAGGGACCTCTCACACGTTATACCAGGGACCTCTCACACGTTATATGAGGGACCTCCCACACGTTATATGAGGGACCTCTCACACGTTATATGAGGGACATCCCACACGTTATATGAGGGACCTCTCACACGTTATACCAGGGACCTCTCACACGTTATACCAGGGACCTCTTACACGTTATATGAGGGACCTCCCACACGTTATATGAGGGACCTCTCACACGTTATACCAGGGACCTCTCACACGTTATATGAGGAACCTCTCACACGTTATACCAGGGACCTCTCACACGTTATATGAGGAACCTCTCACACGTTATATGAGGGACCTCTCACACGTTATATGAGGGACCTTCCACACGTTATATGAGGGACCTCTCACACGTTATACGAGGTACCTCTCACACGTTATATGAGGTACCTCTCACACGTTGTTCTAGGACCTCTCACACGTTATATGAGGTACCTCTCACACGTTATATGAGGTACCTCTCACACGTTATATGAGGGACCTCTCACACGTTATACGAGGGAACTCCCACACGTTATATGAGGGACCTCCCACACGTTATATGAGGGACCTCCCACACGTTATACGAGGGACCTCTCACACGTTATATGAGGGACCTCCCACACGTTGTATGAGGGACCTCCCACACGTTATATGAGGGACCTCTCACACGTTATACGAGGGACCTCCCACACGTTATATGAGGGACCTCCCACACGTTATACGAGGGACCTCTCACACGTTATACGAGGGACCTCTCACACGTTATATGAGGGACCTCCCACACGTAATATGAGGGACCTCTCACACGTTATACGAGGGACCTCCCACACGTTATATCAGGGACCTCTCACACGTTATATGAGGGACCTCTCACACGTTATATGAGGGACCTCTCACACGTTGTACCAGGGACCTTTCACACGTTATATGAGGGACCTCTCACACGTTGTACCAGGGACCTCTCACACGTTATATGAGGGACCTCTCACACGTTATATGAGGGACCTCCCACACGTTATATGAGGGACCTCCCACACGTTATACGAGGGACCTCTCACACGTTATACGAGGGACCTCTCACACGTTATACGAGGGACCTCCCACATGTTATACAATCTTAGATGAAATCCTAAACCAATCGGATTCGGATAAATATCGAAGAATCAAGAGGCCGTGACGTTGTAGTTTTGTCAAAATTAATTGTCCAAAAAAACCAAAAGTCGGACAGTATCAAATGTTGCAACACTTCACATAATGCAGAGTATCAAATGTTGCAACAATGTAAACTGTAAATACAGAGGTGGATATAAAGTTTTTTTTAAGCTGTATTGATCTTTAAACATTCAATAAAATTATAATATCTACAACACAATAACATTTTTGCAAAAACAGCATACAAGACCATAGATTTATTTACAACACACAATAATTTTGCACTAACAACACACAAGAGCATACATATAATGTATTGTAAATTCTTCTTTTACCGTTTTTACCCTCCCGTATAAACGCCACATTTGTATTGTATCATGTGGTAAATTGTCTGTTGTAACAATGCTAATTTTATTTTATCTTACACAATGACCGTTATACTTGAGCACATTCCAGAGCATGAAACCGGTCAAGTGTTCACTAGCCGTGCACCATATTGAATGGATTGTTAGCGTTAAACGAAAAAAACAACAAATTTAAGAGCAAACAACATTTCGAACATACAGAAATGAAGCTGAGTGAAACAGCTCCAATAATATTGGTGTACGAGTGTGTGTGTGGGGTGTGTGGGGGGTGGGGTGGGGCGTCAGGGGTGTCCTCAATGTGACTCCATATCTTGTATGGGAAAATAATATAAGATTAAAACTTAAAACATACAAATCCATAACTCAACTTGAGAAGAGTACCCACCGCGCATGGAATTAAATACACTAGATCCGACCCGCGGTGTAGCATACGCCGCAGAATTGCTCATAGATAGAAGGGATGTAGAAGAACAGTCACAAACTTCCAGGTGTGCGCATATGTTAGTTGTTTTGAAGCATTACTTCCGTTCCTTTTAAATATTGTGTCTGAGAGCAGTGCGCATAGTGCGGCGCGGTGCGGGTGTGCACACTACTACATCGATATATATAGACTGCGTCTTGCTTGCTCTAGTTTCTGGCGATCTATATATATAGAAAAGAATGATCATTTACTTCATCTGCGGCTTTGGTGTACTGTAGTGTTCATCTTCATATTTTGTAGCTTTGTTTTGCTTTCTACGTCACGACTTTGTGTTTACATTAGACCTACGTCACCACTGTTAGTCTATAAAGTCATTGAAAGGAAAGTGTCTCCCATTACAGTCTGGAATTCTGGCGTGGAATGAGTTGCCTCAAGAAACTAGGAAAACCAACACATTGTCAAGATTTAAAAATCTAACAAGAATTCAGGCCGAGTCACAAACCATAGATAAGCGTATGACGCAATAATATTCTATATAGAGCGAGAGTCTGTAACAGATAAGATTCAGCTCAATCATATTTCAGCTATGAATTTTAAACTTCTTTAATTCTTCAACGAACCAATGTGCTGTTTTTGAAAAAAAAATCATAACAACATTTCAGTTTTTATAGTCAGAGAATTATGCAACTTCTTGTAATTTTGTTTGTTCTCTATGGCCAAAATTACGTTTGTGAGGGGGTCTTTAGTGAGTTAGCCAGCACCCCGCAACCCCTGGACGTGACCCATTTTTCTAATAATTTATAAATCTCAGCACTGAAATAAACCACTCATAGTGACGTATCTTGTTGGTCTTAACCACCAACACACACAGATAAAAAGAGAAGGCACGGAGACGGGCTCTTATACCTGGGAACAATGTTTTGAAGCATAAATACAGTCGAATAAATAAGCTCTCAAAATTGTTTAATATATATAATAAAATTTTAAAACTGTTTTCTTTTCTTGTTCAAGTCCAATAAGCTGTCTTAAAGTAGCCAAGAATAAACAAATAGAAGATAAGATACTTCCTACTCAATATACTTATATTTATGTATAGACTCGTATCTTTCATTAAACTTTTTATGAAATTCATCCCCAAAAAGATCCCCAATATTTCTCTTACTAGATTTCCATTATATTATAACAATGCTTAGATCTACATTACAAGGCGATTAGACTGCCTACCAATTTTATGTGCATCTCCTCTTGTAAAGTGGGTATTAATGAATAAGTAATTTTACTAATTTTTAAAATAAAATCCTACATCACCCTTTCAAAAAATTAATTACTATACAATAGTTTGTTAAAATTATCCATATATTCAGTTTCAGTAACGAAAACCGGTTTACATTTCACATTTTCAGTTTAAGTAATGATTTGCTACTTTACAGATGTTATTAACGTCCTTGCTATTTTTTGACAGCAGAGTTATGCTTCCCTGGACCACGCCCTCTTATCATGATCAAATTTATAACAGCTTAAGTTTAACATCGTCTCCAAGCTACCTGAGTGCTTCTCAAACTATTTCCAAGTTACACCTTGGTCTAAATTTTTGAGTTCCCAGGCAAGTTCCCAGTCAAGTTCCGTGTTTTACTGTCAATCTTTATCAGTATGAAAATTTATTCCTGGCGGTTTTTGTATGGAGGCCCTTATTAGTGTAGCATAATTTAGCGTTTACTAACCTCTGTTTTATCAAATGAATTATGCCCAAAACATGTTTGTTTTATAGACATCAATAACTCTCATATCTCTGTGCCGTGTGCATCTACAGTTCCCAGATCTTTGTGCCATGAAAATCTACAGTTCCCAGATCTTTGTGCCATGTGCATCTACAGTTCCCAGATCTTTGTGCCATGTGCATCTACAGTTCCCAGATCTTTGTGCCATGAAAATCTACAGTTCCCAGATCTTTGTGCCGTGAAAATCTACAGTTCCCAGATCTTTGTGCCGTGTGCATCTACAGTTCCCAGATCTTTGTGCCATGAAAATCTACAGTTCCCAGATCTTTGTGCCATGTGCATCTACAGTTCCCAGATCTTTGTGCCGTGTGCATCTACAGTTACAAGATCTTTGTGATTAGCCCGCTAACAGGCCACACATTCGTACTACGTACAACACGTCTCCCGAGCATTCTCTGTCTCTCTCTCTCTCTATCTGGTAATCAAATCCCCAGGTATAGCTGAGAGCACCGTTGTTGTTGATGTCTTCAGTGAAGGGGACATGACTGATGTGTGTGTCTGACCTAAGTGGACCATGTAAACAACTGACAAAACACGTGACATCTAGTTCGTAGACTCAGAGTAGATCATCATCTAGAACAATCTCTCTTTTAACACAGTGACTCTTAACCGGTAGAGCTAGAGTCATTGAAGACATTTATAAAATAGGATATGTCAAAAAAAAATTAAAAACTATTTTAATTAGCATTTGTTTTAGAGGTAAGCCTGTCAACTGTGAACATGCGAATGCTGTGTCTAAAGTGGTCTATACCAACGGTTGTCAAACTATGGCTCTTCTGTTTTCACATTGTCGATCCAGAAAATTCTTTGAAATATATGCTGTGAAATATGTTTCACACAAAAACGATTAATAATAAATATCTGTCCAAGGAAAATAAAATAAGGTCAGGACAAACTACAACGTATTTTGATACACATTTTCCTCTGGTCATGAAACGAAATCTCTTAACAAAAAGATTTTGATACTTAGAAGGAATTAGGCAAACACCATCGTGCCGTTAAATTGGCTGTAAATGAAAGAAAGGCGGTGTTTGGGTTGTTAGTGATAACAAGTCTGCCTTTATTATATGACAAGACGCTAACTTGGCTTTGAAATACACCGGAAACATTAGTTACCGACGAGTCAGTGTTGTTTATCTACCCACTTCACCCATCTGTCCTGAGCGGTCTTTACGCCATTTTGGGACCCTGGGCAAAGAATGAGTGCGCTCCCCACCTCGCAGGGATAAAAAAAATAAATATACATAATATATATAAATAAACATATTCCCATGGGGCCCCTATGCTCGTGGGCCCCCGGGGAAATTCCAAACGTGCCTATGCGTTAAGACGGCCCAGCATCAGTCCACTCCCATCTCCACCACCTCGTGTTGGTGTTTACTATCACCACCCACCCACACGTGTCGGCATGTTGAATGACCCACCTCGTGGTGGTGTTAACTGTCACCACCCACCCACAGGTGTCGGCATGCTGAATGACCCACCTCGTGGTGGTGTTAACTGTCACCACCCACCCACACGTGTCGGCATGCTGAATGACCCACCTCGTGGTGGTGTTTACTATCACCACCCGCAAGTTGAATGACCCACCTCGTGGTGGTGTTAACTGTCAACACCCGCATGTTGAATGACCCACCTCGTGGTGGTGTTTACTATCACCACCCGCCTACACGTGACGGCATGTTGAATGACCCACCTCGCAGCCGCTGAAACAAATTAAAAACCCGCGCCCTATCCATCTGTTTGTGTTTCTTGTGTTAGTTAGCGTGTGTTAATCAGAAGTGAAAAAAGTTCATTAAGACGTGCAACTTCGTCAGTATTTAAAACTGATAATTTAAATAGTTACTACTGAGAGGAAATTAACATTCAAGCTTTCAGGCTACGTACGATCTGACAGATCGTTACGTCATTGTTGACATTTTGCTTGAATTTTTTCGATTTACTGTAGTTTTAGATTATGAGTATGACGTATGCATTTACAGCAGGAATTAAAGTTTGTAGGACATTAAAATTCACATGGTTGTGTTACTGGAAGAAAGTCGTTGGCAACTGTGTGAAATACGGTTAATTGATCGTGGCTAAGTTGCGTTGCTTTTATAGTGGTCATATCGGCAAAAATAAGCGGCGTTTTGAACGAGTACTCGGCTTACTATGGCACCCGTTCGAAAATAGGAATGGGTACCCGGGCAGCCTTTTTTCAACAATGTTGATAGCACTATTTAGAGGTGGTCCCCAAGAATATTTTTAGAAGCTATGAAGTACTTCAAAGACAAGTGCGAGGGGGGGGGGTGCAGAAATAAATGTGAAGAACCCCTTTTATTTATGGCATTCACAAGTTTTCCAAGGACAAATTTACTAACAGGCCACAAAGGTCGTCAGCAGCCAAGCGCATGTTTGGCCATTTATGTCAGAAGAGCCGCTCAGTACAGATGGGAAACATGTCGGGGGGGGGACACTCATGACAGAAGGGCAACATGTTGAGGGGCACTCAGTACAGAAGGACAACATGTCGGGATGGCACTCAGGACAGAAGGGCAACATGTTGAGGGGCACTCAGTACAGAAGGACAACATGTCTGGAGGGCACTCAGGACAGAAGGGCAACATGTTGAGGGGCACTCAGTACAGAAGGGCAACATGTAGGGAGGGCAGTCAGGACAGAAGGGCAACTTGACGGGAGTGCACTCAGGACAGAAGGGCAACATGAAGGGAGGGCACTCAGGACAGAAGGGCAACATGTCGGGAGGTCACTCAGGACAGAAGGGCAACATGTCGGGAGGTCACTCAGGACAGAAGGGCAACATTTTGGGAGGGAACTCAGGACAGAAGGGCAACATGACGGAGAGGGGCACTCAGGACAGAAGGGCAACATGTCGGTTTACCGGTTCATTAAATTGAAGAGTATCACTATTTCAAAAATCTAATAGCAAACACTATTCGTTTAATAGTTTATGATTAACTGCACATTTATATTTTAAAAAATCAAAATTAATGAGGAAACCCTACATATTTAAAAACTTAATGTGGAGACACTGCACATTAAAAACTTAATGTGGAGACACTGCACATTAAAAACTTAATGTGGAGACACTGCACATTAAAAACTTAATGTGGATAAACTTCACAATGGGGGCTAAATATCACTACCACACTAACAATATTACTACCACACTAACAATATTACTACCACACTAATAATATTACTACCACACTAATAATATTTTACTACCACACTAATAATATTTTACTACCACACTAACAATATTACTACCACACTAATAATATTACTACCACACTAACAATATTACTACCACCCTAACAATATTACTACCACACTAACAATATTACTACCACCCTAACAATATTACTACCACACTAACATTATTACTACCACACTAACAATATTACTACCACACTAACAATATTACTACCACACTAACAATATTACTACCACACTAACAATATTACTACCACACTAACAAGCTGTTCTAGATTACATTACTCTTCAATCTGTCTATAGGGATGTGACGTAGGTGAAACAATTTACTCTAGTGTGAACCCAATAAACTTTCTGTCATACATGACTGACAACAGAGTTGACATCTCATGTAGGAGGAGCACGAGTGATACTCTGTAGACCTGGTGACATAACAGTCAGTGACCCTAAGGTGATACTCTGTAGACCTGGTGATGTAACAGTCAGTGACCCTAAGCGCGGGAAAAGTGTCTCTGTCAATGTGCCTGAATATCAGGACCTTGATACCGTTACCGCTCTGGGGCTCACAAACTGATAGCACCTCAAAGATGACGTGGTTGTCTCAGATGTGTATAGCAAAAAAATATGGCGTAAGAATTACTTAAAAACAGGGCGTAAAAAAACAGTGCGAGTAATTATTATTAAATTAGTGAGCACACAGACTTTAAAAACTTGTGCTGAAATTTGATTGGCTGTGCTAATATTAGATATGACTGTGCTAATATTTTAACATGACTGTGCTAATATTAGACATGACTGTGCTAATATTTTACTCGACTGTGTTAAATTTTAACTTGACTGTGCTAATATTTAACATGACTGACAGAATTCGACATGAATGTGCTAACAATTCAGCCTTTCTGATATTTAAAATAACTGTTAATGTTTCTGACAACTGTGCTAATATTTCTGACAAATGTGCTAATATTTCTGACAACTGTGCTAATATTTCTTACAACTGTGCTAATATTTCTGACAACTGTTCTAATATTCAGACAACTGTGCTAATATTTCTGACAACTGTGCTAATATATAAAACATACACGGAGGGGGAACCCTGGTACCATCTCACGACCGGGAGGGAACCAGGCAAGATGTGTGACATCATTGTTACCGTATGCTACACTCGGCCCTCCCTGCTCCTGAGAGTCACTGATTTCATGAGTTCGTCACGGGAAGGCAAGGGTACACGATGTCTGTGTTGTGTTGTAAGATGTGTTGTAAGATGTGTTATAAGATGTGTTGTAGGATGTCTTCTGGTTTCTCGTGTCCTTTGTCATATCTTGCTATCATAATGGCAGCTCAAAACAACAATTTACACAACCATCTTTCAGTAGTTTGGGTTTCTAAGTTTCATTTTAACCACCATCGTTTGTTAGAGGTTTTTTCCCTGTCATTTATAGCAATATCCTTTGTTGTTGTTACATTACGTCATATTACAACCACTTTGTGGCGGTGTTTACATGCCACTTGTGCGAGCCACCATCTTCCAGTTCTTTGCAGATGTCGTTTGCACCACTAACTTCTCGTGTTTGGATTTCGAGAAACATTTTTTACATTTTTTTTATTGGTATTGTAATATACAGCCACCGTCCCTCAGACTGATGGCATTTAACATTTGAGATTTTAATGGCTTGAAGATTAAGTTTAAGAATAAAAATCAATGTCTGCATCTGACATGTTTCATAAATTTACTTGATAAAATGCAGCTGAAATTCTATTGGCCAGACCTTTTTTTTTTTTACTTTAAGAGATTAAAAAAAACGTGATTAAAAAAATTGAAGCTAAAACTAAAGCAGTTTTTATGTCCCTAATAATTTGAACACTGCATACAAAGGGCGTGACGCTTATAGTATGATCTTTGCTTTGATTCAGGCGGGCGACCATTAGATGGATGTAGAATGTTGATAAAACCGAAAAGCCCTTGGAATGTCACTAGACCAGCAGAGCCTACGGTGAAATGCCCTCAGTCAGGACATCAGTTGACGTCTAAACGTCCTTCATTTCAGGGGTTTCTAAATTTGTAGGTTGGTGGGACCAGTGGATGAGTTTCTGATTGTAACAGAGATCAGCGAGAGATCTAGTTCTCGAACTCTCAATTTTGTTTGCTTGCTTGCTTGTTTTTGCTTGTTTGCTTGCTTGTTTTTGCTTGTTTGCTTGTTTTTACCACGGTTTCTTGTTGCGCGGACCGGCAACCTAAAAGGCTGGTGGACCGGTGTCGGTGCGTGGACCCCAAGTTTGAGCACTGTCTTGGGACTTAATGAATTCTGACTGGGATCCACTTAATTCATGGTGTCGTGATGGTTGTGTTGACACACTAGTATTGTAAGAATGTACTGAGTTGGTGGTGTGTACAGAAATCATCTCCACACATTCGTTGGTGGAAGCCACATTTAAAAACGTGTTGTTTTTTTTTAAATAAAAAATTGTCTTTGTTATGTACTAAAACAACAATGTTTTTGTTGTGTACAAGATTTTAGAGGTGTACCACCTTGATTGGTTGTGTAAGTTGTCACAAATACGCGACGTGCCGCAAGTTATGAAATGTGTGCCTCTAAAAGTTGCTTGTTATTCTGATGTGGAAAAGTGAATATCTCACGTGGTCGATTTTCCCTTTATAGAATTTATTTTAAAAAATTGTATTGAATGATAAAAATTGACACTTGTAATGCATTTATTGGAACAGTTGAATATTTGAATAACTCTCGTTGACAATAGTTTGATGGTCCATTCATTTGGAGCCAAAATTATTTCACAATATACATGATTGAAGAGACCGTCTGGATCTAACGTGACAAATGGATTTAGACTTTCAACAAGTAAGTTTGTGTCTATCGAATGTGCATGTAACTATGTACACATTATCTCCAATCATCACGTTAATATGCATTAGAAAAGAACCATTCGAATCATCTGTATTTCGGATCAGTACTAATGTATATAAATCTGCTTTAGTAATCGACATGCCTTTATTTAAAAAATCTATAAGGAATACATCTAAGCGTGCAATGACTATTAATCCTCATACACTAATCAGGTCTTAACATAAAAACAATTATAAATCCAGCTTTAAATTAGCCAGTGCAAAATTTTGGCGTTAAATTTTAAAATACCAATGAATAAATATAGCCTCGTATTTCGATCAATCGATGTGTAAGTCTTTAAATTAACCCTATCATACGCCTGACTTTAAATAATGTTATATGAAACAAATTAGGAACCACGCACCCCATTGCAGAGGCGTCACTAGGGTTGGTGTCACCCGGGGCGGTAGCTCATGATGTCACCCCCTCACGACTTAACCCATAGAACTCCTCCGAGTTTTCCAGTGCCAAATAACAGGAACATATAGAATTTTACATTTTGGTGTCACCCCCTGATGGTGTCACCCGGGGCGGCCCGCCCCCCACCGCACCCCTAGTGACGCCACTTCCCCATTGACATATTCTTGGCTTTAGCAGGCCATCTTTTCATACATGTGTCAGGCTGATTATCTCACGTTCAAATCCGTACACCCAAGTAAACACACACGTGTACACAGACAAGTGCATATTTGCATACAAATAAAGATTCACATACAAGTAGTCAATATGACGTATGCTAACACGTGTAAACACATAAATAAACACTAATACTAATAATACACTTATGTATTAGGGGTCGGGAAACCATGGCTCGCGAGCCACATGTGGCCCCCTTGATGGCTGCATGTGGCTCTCTTGATTGCCACACGTGGCTCTCTTGATGGCTGCATGTGGCTCTCTTGATGGCTGCATGTGGCTCTCTTGATAGCTGCATGTGGCTCTCTTGATTGCCACACGTGGCTCTCTTGATGGCTGCATGTGGCTCTCTTGATTGCCACTCGTGGCTCTCTTGATTGCCACACGTGGCTCTCTTGATTGCCACACGTGGCTCTCTTGATGGCTGCATGTGGCTCTCTTGATTGCCACACGTGGCTCTCTTGATGGCTGCATGTGGCTCTCTTGATGGCTGCATGTGGCTCTCTTGATTGCCACACGTGGCTCTCTTGATTGCCACACGTGGCTCTCTTGATGGCTGTATGTGGCTCTATTGATGGCTGCATGTGGCTCTCTTGATGGCTGCATGTGGCTCTCTTGATGGCTGCATGTGGCTCTCTTGGTGGCTGCATGTGGCTCTCTTGATGGCTGCATGTAGCTCTCTTGATTGCCACACGTGGCTCTCTTGATGGCAGCATATGGCTCTCTTGATGGCTGCATGTGGCTCTCTTGATTGCCACATGTGGCTCTCTTGATGGCTGCATGTGGCTCTCTTGATTGCTGCATGTGGCTCTCTTGATGGCTGCATGTGGCTCTCTTGATGGCTGCATGTGGCTCTCTTGATGGCTGCATGTGGCTCTCTTGATTGCCACACGTGGCTCTCTTGATGGCTGCATGTGGATCTCTTGATTGCCACATGTGGCTCTCTTGATGGCTGCATATGGCTCTCTTGATTGCCACACGTGGCTCTCTTGATGGCTGCATGTGGATCTCTTGATGGCTGCATGTGGCTCTCTTGATTGCCACACGTGGCTCTCTTGATGGCTGCATGTGGATCTCTTGATTGCCACACGTGGCTCCCTTGATGGCTGCATGTGGCTCTCTTGATGGCTGCATGTGGCTCTCTTGATGGCTGCATGTGGCTCTCTTGATTGCCACACGTGGCTCTCGTGATGGCTGCATGTGGATCTCTTGATTGCCACACGTGGCTCTCTTGATGGCTGCATGTGGATCTCTTGATTGCCACACGTGGCTCTCTTGATGGCCACATGTGGATCTCTTGATTGCCACATGTGGCTCTCTTGATGGCTGCATGTGGCTTTCTTGATGGCTGCATGAGGCTCTCTTAATTGCCACACGTGGCTCTCTTGATGGCTGCATGTGGATCTCTTGATTGCTGCATGTGGCTCTCTTGATTGCCACACGTGGCTCTCTTGATGGCTGCATGTGGCTCTCTTGATGGCTGCATGTGGCTCTCTTGATGGCTGCATGTGGATCTCTTGATTGCTGCATGTGGCTCTCTTGATTGCCACACGTGGCTCTCTTGATTGCTTCATCTGGCTCGCAGACAAATGATCGATTAAAAAAAAATATTCACATATTAATTGCATATTAAAAATTAAAATAATACTTTTATTTTTTTTAAAAACACCCTCACCACGTATCAACCAGACAACAAAGCTATGCAGCATCAGAAAACTTTGTGACGAAGTGTTACAAGAGGGAGGAGGGATCGGCCAATATTGGGTGACACCATTTATGGACGGCCCCATACACAAAATGCTCACATTTACTTGAATTTTTAAGTTTTAAAGATAATGTATGGCTCTCCAAGAATTACATGTCAACATACAATGTATGTGGTGTTTGTGGCTCTCTCAGAAAAAGTTTCCCGGCTCGTGCTATGCGTACACAAGCATCGGAACAGTCACCCGATTACACGCTCAAGTAACCCTATGTACACATTCAAGTACACCCTATGTACACATTCAAGTACACCCTATGTACACATTCAAGTACACATCATGTACACATTCAAGTAACCCTATGTACACATTCAAGCAACCCTATGTACACATTCAAGTACACCCTATGTACACATTCAAGTACACCCTATGTACACATTCAAGTACACCCTATGTACACATTCAAGTGCACCCTACGTACACATTCAAGTACACCCTATGCACACATTCAAGTACACCCTAAGCACACATTCAAGTACACAATTAAGTACACACACTCACGTACACAATTAAGTGGACACATTTAAGTGCACTCAAGTACACACTCAAATACTCGTTACACACACATTCATGTACACACCCAAGTACACACTCATGTACCCACGCAACCAACGAAATTTTCACGCCGTAGATCACTGCGATACGCTACATCTTTAATAGAATAGACATCCGTGGATTAAGACAAAAACAACTCAACCCAGGATAATGAATTGCCCCAGCACTGAATCAACTTGTCAGTCCGCCACCCCATTTCCATAAGGTCCCCGTGGGCTGTGGGGATAGAGACATTTTAAGCCAGTGTTCTGGGCCTGGCTTTAAGTGTTGGTCACGAGACGTGGCGTGTTGGGTGAGACATTTTAATAATGTTGTAGATTGTTTTACTACAACCCCGTGTCGGGCTTTAGGTAAGTTGTGATTCTATTCTTACATCGCGGCTTTGTGGATTTGTTGGCCGAAAGATTCTCACGAGATGGTGTATGGGATCTTACTGTAGCGTTATGTTATCGTCTGTCTGTGTCAATAGTTAACAAATGCTCCACTACTAATTGTTTTTCAAAGAGGGTGACAACTTATGTTTAGGGCTAACAAAGAATGGTGACAACCTATGTTTAGTGCTAACAAAGAGGGAGACAACTTTTGTTTAGTGCTAACAAAGATGGTGACAACTTTTGTTTAGTGCTAACAAAGATGGTGACAACTTTTGTTTAGTGCTAACAAAGATGGTGACAACTTATGTTTAGTGCTAACAAAGATGGTGACAACTTTTGTTTAGTGCTAACAAAGAGGGAGACAACTTAAGTTTCTTGCCAACAAAGAGGTAGGTAGACAACTTCTCTTAAGAGATAACAAAAAAGTGGGGGACTGCCGCTGTTTACTGGTTTGTTTACAAAGGGGCGGATAACTCGTAAAAATACCGTTAACAAATGATTGCACTAACAAATCTATATAACAAGCGTAGGTCGCTTCGGACTGGTTTTAAGGTCAAAATAGAAATCCATACATTTTCTGCACTATAGATTTACTTATTTATTTTTGTGGTAGGCGATGAATGTGTGTGGTTGGCGGTGATTCTGTGTGGTTGGAGGTTACTGTGTGTGGTTGGCGGTGATTGTGTGTGGTTGGCGGTGACTGTGTGTGGTTGGCGGTGATTCTGTGCGGTTGGAGGTTACTGTGTGTGGTTGGCGGTGATTGTGTGTGGTTGGCGGTGACTGCGTGTGGTTGGCGGTGATTCTGTGTGGTTGGAGGTTACTGTGTGTGGTTGGCGGTGATTGTGTGTGTTTGGCTGTGACTGTGTGTGGTTGGCGGTGACTGTGTGTGGTTGGCGGTGACTGCATGTGGTTGGCGGTGATTCTGTGTGGTTGGAGGTTACTGTGTGTGGTTGGCGGTGATTGTGTGTGGTTGGCGGTGACAGTGTGTGGTTGGCGGTGAGTGTGTGTGGTTGGCGATGACTGTATGTGGTTTGCGGTGACAGTGTGTGGTTGGCGTGATGATGGTGGTCAAAATGTGCAGGTGTCGATTGTCCTCTAATAACTGAAGAATTAAACTTCGAAACTCACCAACTGTAATAGACTCATTTCTCAAAAAATTGTTTTGTTTGCCATATGACACATTAGTCTCGAGACTCGAGACACTAGTCATGACACACACTAGTCATGAGACACACTGGTCGTGAGACACACTGGTCATGAGACACACTAGTCGTGAGACACACTAGTCATGAGACACACAAGTCTCGAGACACACTAGTCATGAGACACACTAGTCATGAGACACACTGGTCATGAGACACACTAGTCATGAGACACACTAGTCTTGAGACACACTAGTCATGAGACACACAAGTCTCGAGACACACTAGTCATGAGACACACTAATCATGAGACACACTGGTCATGAGACACACTAGTCATGAGACACACTAGTCGTGAGACAAACTAGTCGTGAGACACACTAGTCATGAGACACACTAATCATGAGACACACTAGTCTTGAGACACACTAGTCGTGAGACAAACTAGTCGTGAGATACACTAGTCGTGAGATACACTGGTCGTGAGACACACTAGTCATGAGACACACTAGTCATGAGACACACTAATCATGAGACACACTGGTCATGAGACACACTAGTCTTGAGACACACTAGTCGTGAGACAAACTAGTCGTGAGATACACTAGTCGTGAGATACACTGGTCGTGAGACACACTGGTCATGAGACACACTAGTCGTGAGACACACTGGTCATGAGACACACTAGTCATGAGACACACTAGTCATAAGACACATTACAAATATATAATACAAATATTTCTAGTAATATGACATATGAAAAAACATAGTATTGGCGTGAAATGAAAGCACAACAATTGTGCAAGTTATATCATAATTTATGACATAATTAAACGCCATAGGTCATTGTAATTATGACTTAAGTCATGACATTGTCAAATCCCACTGTCAGTAGCCAGATCTGATGACGTAAGTTTAATCATAGGTCATTAAATAATTTGTGTCATCGAATATTTTATTAGTCTTAGTCATGTCATAATAAATTGTGTCATTGAACATTATAATGGCCTTAGTTATGTCATAAGTCATTAAATCTGTCGTGTCACTCACAAGCAGTGGCGTAGCTAGAGCTTTTGCCGCCCGGGGCGGTCTCAGATTTGCCGCCCTTTTAGGGGTGTCCATAAATGACGTCACACATGTGGGGGGGGGGAGGGTGCCACACATTTGAAGTCAAATAAAAACGCGCAAATTTAAATAAAAGTTCCACTTAAATATATGATTACCGAAACTTAATTTAATATAGTTTTACAGGGTTTTACACGTGTTACGATATTGGAGTGCAGCCTTACACTAAAAAATATTTAACTGACAAAAAAAATAAATTTTAAACATGCTGATTTTCAAATAGAAAATACGGTTTTTATGAGGGGGGGGGAAGCTTTGTGATGACTCATTGAAGACGGGGTCTAAGTTTTTGTGACGACGTATGATGGTTGTCATAAATTAATAAACATTAACAAATTGTAATTGAAAGGAAGTACATTGTAAAAGTAAAAGGCGTGGAACATGTTAACCATTCCATGTCATATTTATGTAAGCATTAATAAAATGGGCCGAATAAGATGATATATCTTTAAGTACACATTTAAAAAAATATAAGATGCTTTTGTTAAAGGCCACAAGAAATTTACTGAGGTCGCAGGCCCCCCAAATGAGACAAAAACATATTCCAAATTTACACCGAAAATTATTAACAATTAATGTGCTTTTATTTTGTATTTATAAATATATGATTTCTTTTATAAACAAAGAAATTGTATACATTAGATGTAAACATATTTATACATTTACTTACCTAACTTTCATAATAGAGAAGTCGTATGTTATATTATCAAAATTTAGATTATTTGTAATATCTTGTTCTATCTTTAGACAATAATGCAATATTTGTAGTCTTAAATAACTCAAAGTGGAACTAAGATTGGGTCTAATTTTTTTTTATCAACTGCAGTTTGGAGAAGCTCCTTTCACAATTAGATAGTAATTGTTGAAACATTCTTAGCAAAATTATAATGTTGGATAAAGAATTTTCCAATCTATACTATTTAATATATTTTAATAGATCAAGGGGACATCCCCCCTGTTTTTCTAACATAATGCCTCTTCTTGTAGTGTAGGTACAGCGTTGGCTGGTCTTAGGCCACTGCCATGCACCTATGCGGCAGCAGTGGATTCACGCTTTCATAGGCCACATCTATCTTAATTTCCACTCATACTTATTCTCCTTCCAGCACGGCGTTCAGTTGACATCTCCAACTCTCTATAATCTATAACAGCGTTCTGTATTAGCACATAACTTTGTTCCATGAAATGGGTTGGCATTATTTATTTTAAAGAAAACGGGTTCCCATAAATTGAGATACTATAGAAAAGAAAAATATTGCATTGAATTGAGTCAAGTTCCAGCATCTGATCTCGTTTTCCTAGTTACTTCTTCGGGTGTCAATTTTTTCCAAGACGTATAAAATTTTGTAAATATGTCGTTTTCAAAATTATTTATGTTATAGTGATGCTTATTAGCGGATAAATTTGAATATTTTCATTTTCTTGCGCTAAATCTTAATACTTTTCGATAAAATATAAAAATTAAAAATTCAAATTTTTTACGCATTGCTTTAATTGGACAGACGTAGCATTTTTATGAATAACAATATTTTAATGAAAAACAAAAATTATGTGTGCTACTTTTATTCAATAAAAACAAAATATGTTTAATATTTAGTAAGTTAACTTAAAATAATTTTCTAAAACTGAAACAGTAATGTAAATTACTACTTGCAAGTTAAACACAATATTTGAGCCACCAAGACATGTAGGTACTTGTTAGCGCATCCTTTTGCAAATGTCGACAATTCCACACAAAAACGTTCGTGGTGATATTAATAGTACATATTCCTTGGCCCAGCGGTGATGTGCTGTTTTTTGTGCAGTTTTCTTATAATAGCGCCATTTGTGACGCATACCGCTTAATTTTCCAAAAAAACCGATTCCTTTTTTTGAGCGATTTTTAATTTTTGAACGGGTTTGCATTAGTTATAACTACTACCACTGTGTAATTAAACAGATGTTGCGTGAATCCGCTAATTAAGATTCAAAATTAAGAGTATTTTTCTTTCATCTTGGTTTCTCCCTTCAAAAGAAAAAGGGCTATTGTCGGAAATGGCTCTATTTTTCAAATTAATGCCCCAAAATGCCGCCCTTTAGATGAGTGCCGCCCGGGGCGGACCGCCCCCTCCGCCCCCCCCCTAGCTACGCCACTGCTCACAAGTCTTTAAATTAGTTACGAAGTAAATGTAAAAAACAAAAATTCTTGAGATGCCAGGACCTTTACCCTTGAGTTCCAAAAAAGCCGACTGAGAATCCCTGGATTAAACCGTTAAAAACAAAAGCCAATATTCTAACGTGTGCTTCGAAACTTGTTATGTTGTCCCAGAGCTTCCATCCGTATACTTTGACTGACCATCGATATTTTACCGTATCACGTCTATCGATCTGATGTATCTGTATCAAAGCCCGGCATACCACCAGATGTGCCGAGTGGCAGCTGTACTGTTGCCTGTTTGTGTGTGTGTGGGGGGGGGGGAGGTGAATTTAGCAGAAGTGCACCTCATCAATCTCAGACGATTGGTCATTTGTTAATTTATTTAGTTACACAATGTCAGTATTGTCAGCTTTCTGAACAAGTCGTTAGCCGGTTGTTTGAAATTGTCGCGAGAAGTGTTTTCTGAAATTGTCATGAGGCAGGTTTTCTGAAATTGTCATGAGGCAGGTTGTTTGAAATTGTCATGAGGCAGGTTGTTTGAAATTGTCATGAGGCAGGTTGTTTGAAATTGTCATGAGGCACGTTGTTTGAAATTGTCATGAGACAGGTTGTTTAAAATTGTCATGAGGCAGGTTGTTTGTTATTGTCATGAGGCAGGTTGTTTGCTATTGTCATGAGGCAGATTGTTTGAAATGTTGACCTGAACCCGCTCTATGACATGACAAAAAAATGGTAGCCAATAGAAAAACATTTTAGCCTATAGTAGTGCGTGGTAGGCAATATTGATATATGGTAGCCAATAGCAGTGCATGGTAGCCAATAGCAGTACATGGTCTCAAATCGTGGGGTGTAAAGTGTATATTCCGTTTATGACGTGGACCTATATGTGTTAAAGCACAATGATTGTAGCCACATATTCTTAGAGTTCTCTGCATCTTTTCTGTAACAAACGCCTTCATGGTCGCCGTGTTATGTGGTGTGTAATCCAACACACAATAACAACACACCTAGGTTAACACAACACACCTATGTTAACACAACACATCAGATGACTATCGATTGGTCCAGATGTTGCTCGGCTGTTTCTAGTTTCCCTGTCAAGTTGTGTGTTTGCGTCTTGTTAAATTGCCTTGAGAACGTGATCACCAAACTATTTCATATTTCAATCGTTTCAAACTTTTTTAAAAAATCTGGGTGCTTAACTTGCAAATTTGGAATTCGGCGTATTTGAAAGTAATTGAGCAACTAACTTGTAGGTAAATGAGGTTGAGGTAAATATTGAATTTTTTAATTTTATTTTATGTGGACCTGGAAAATAATTTAGAGTCAGTGGAAATAATGTATGAAAGACAGGTAAATGTCATGCAATAACAAAGAAAATTTGATAATACCAGATGAATGTCGACACGTCAGTAAATTATATATCTCATGTTTTTGTTTGTTTGTTTTAAAGCTCTTTGTGCTGCAGTTCTCCGACATTAATTTTCTACAAACCTCGAAGAAGATTCTCACAGCATGTTAAAGGAAAAACATACATTGGTCACAACAAATATATACTTCTTAGAAAATAATAATAATTCATTCTTAGGCAGTTTATAGGTCCACTGTAAACAAAGATATTTAGATCTAAATATAGACCAAAAAAAAATACCGTAGTGAAAATCATTGAACGATTAATTTTTTTTTAAAAGGTCTATTTACATTTTTTTTTCTGTAGAGAAATCCAGAGGACTACACAGCCAGACAAAAAGCGCGAGACGAAGAAGAGAAAGGGCGTGCACAGAGGTCGGCGCTTAGCAGGCTGAGAAGCACCGGATCTTCACATACAAGGGAGGCCGCACACCGGTACAGTTATTCGGGGGAGAGAAGCCTGAGTCTTGATACCCCAGACACCACAAGAGCGGCAAGAGAGTACAGGCTCAATAGGAGGAGGTCTCAAAACATAGAGGTGCAACAGTTGCCGTCTGCTGGGGAACCTGGAGGCCCAACTGAGAACACAGCTGATGCTATCACCGATGGGTCTAAATCTTCCATGCTACAATCACAACTCCCAGCCAAATCCCCATCTACGGATTTGCACGGCATCGCCAAGACTGACAACTCTGTGTTGACTCTTCGATCCAGTAGACGTAAAGATGATCTTTCCTTAGAGCTTGCGTCCATTGCTCTGGGGAGGCCGATCCAAGTGGAACACGCCCCGGTGCCTGTTTCATCCGAACGAGCAAAACGTAACGAGCAGCAGACGAAATCTGGACATCCGAATAGAGAAGGTCAGAGGATTGTGGCGAAGTCCAAGTCTGTAGACCACACGCCTCCACCATTCCTTGCACCTCAGTCCGCAGACGAGACCAAAAAGCCAGAAGCTCCTCTCAGATTGTCCAAGAAAGCCAGGGCACCTCCGCCCCCTGGCACAATCAGTCCGCTGGTCAGTCCATTGGTCAGCCCGGTGTCTCCATTGGGCCAACCCTTTACGACCACACCAGTTTTTGGCACAGGGTCTCAACAACAAGCAGGACCAGCGCACCAACTAACAGAATCAGCACAGCATCCAACTGCAGCAAGACGACAACAACAACCTCTTGTCAGTGATTCCTTTTCTGAAACCGTGCTGAATAATAACATTTTAATTGACTCAAAGCCGCCTACTAGTCCTGAAGTAAGAATAGAAGAAAGTCTTCAGGAGAACAAGCCTCAGAGACCACCAAGGTTGAAGAAACGTGTAAGTTCCACAGACGTTGTGAAAGGAAGCACTACTGAACCAGAGCATACAGTAAACACCCCAACATCTGACATCATTTCCCGTGATCACACAGGTGAAGTTGATGCTGATACCTTTCTAACAGTTTTGAACTCTTTAAAGGGGCCACTGGTACCTGAACTATCACATGCATTGAAAAGTGAAACTTTTGATGATAGACAACATATCACAAAAACATCAACGTCCCATCTGCCGAGTTCTCAGATTGATGAAACCCACTTTGGTGTCAGTAAAAGATCAACAGAAATATCAAGGTCTCCCGAAACATTGACAGAATTTGAAGGGAAAACCGTTGATCCCTTTAACCAATCAAATCGCGTATTTGAGGAGAGTATGAACCAAGTTGTTCTCAAACAGAGTTTTGGCACGGCTCCAGGGAAACTTGAAATACCAACCCATTCTGACGTAGAAGAATTTGATTCACTCCCCCCTCCCCTGCCTACATCTCCCCCACCCCTCCCTGCCTCCACACCACCCTACATACCAACCAGTAGCCAGCCGGGTCCTGGCGCCAGTCATATCGAAGAAGAGATCCTAGTAGAGTATACCATCCCCATCAAGATGTCCGCCTCTGGTTCTCTCAGCGCCTCCCCCAAAGTTACCTCAACACCTCAGACCACCTGGGAAGGGATGTCGGACATCCTGGTACCAACCCCTGCACGCCCCCCTCAGACAGACCATTTGGAATCTCCTGCTTCTATCTCACCTGTGGCGGTCACTGAGCGTCCAGACAATGGCCGAGTAACGTCCACGCTGACAGCTGATTCAGATTCTTCTGATGACAGTGGAGTCCACCAGGGGGCGAACTATCAACTGTTTTCACCTGGTGAGTTTTGGCCTTGGAATTCTGACATCATTAGAAATGAAACTTTGTTTGAAGATCGTTTTAAGTGTGGCTGGGCTTTCAACATTGTTTTAAAGTAATTTATTTGTTTTTAAATTATGTAACTTTGTAAATGTAGTTTCTGTAAAAAAAAATTAAAAAATTGCTTCTTGCGTACCCAACGACCATAATTTAAAAATCCAAAAAATGCCCATGCTCAAAATAATTATTTTCTGCTACTGCTAAAAAAGATTGTGGTTTGTGGGCGATTTTTAAAAAAAACATTTGATGACTAAATGAAGTTTAGTAATTAATCTTCCCCCAAAATTACTTCACAGTTGACAGTGGTCACTTGATGTCATCAAGCATTTCAAGTCCACCCCATGACACCAGCTCCTCTTTCGAGCTCAACTCTACGACAGTCGTCACGACGTCTGCCAAAAGTCCGGCACGTTCTACCGACAGCACGGAGTCAGCTTTCGACGAGACGTTCTCCAGCTCCTCCTCGTCCTCCCTGAAAGCCTCTCCACGCCCTCAGCCGTCGTTGCTGGACGACACCGGCCCCTACACACCAACCGCCGCACCAGCCGCAGGCTCAACCCCTTCCAAAGTTAATAACAATCCCGTTTTGACGGTCGCGTCCTCGACCAAGGAGCACCGCGCACCCCCCGAGGACTCGACGCTGTCCCCGCGGAGCCAAGAGATCGTGGACAAGGCCAGGCATTTCGCGGACATGGTCCAGCCGAAGATCGTCGTGAGGCGCGACAAGGAGGTGCAGATAGAGGGCGACTTCTCCCTGGACACGCTGCACACGTTGGAGCTCCAGCGGCGGGCGGTGATAACACAGAGCACCGTCAAGAGAAAGGTGAACCCGGCCTTGTCCCCGTCGGCGGACCAAGAGGAGAAGATGTTTCAAGGTGAGGCGACCTCTTTCTGTCTTTCCATCCCAATGTTAACCAGTCAACCAATGATTATATAGCCATAAAATGTTTATTAAATTCAAAGAGAGGCAAGCAAATGTAGCTCGTCATTCTTGCATTTAGTAGTTTTCTCCCTTTCCTGAAAATTTACTTTGCATTTTCTCTCAGTGTGTGTTGTGGTAATTAAATTCCTTTAGTAGTTATCAAATTCAGTTCAGTGCGTTAAGTTTTACTATATTCAAATGGATTATTAAACTGGGTCGTTTGGAAAAAAAACAATTAATGCGCTAATTGGTATTGCCAGACTCAACGCTATTATTAGACTCAACGTAAATATTAGACTCATTAGAATTATTAGACTCTCCGGGATTATTTTACTCATTGGATTGGATTATCAGACTCAATAAGTGTATTACCCGCCAAATATGACGGAAGTTTTCAAAATAAATATATATTCAGTTGAAATCAATTGATTAAATAATTAAATATTCAGAAAATCGCACCCTTAGAATAACAAGATACTAAGTGGAATTTGTGACAAAAGTGAGTTATAGCCACCGTTTATAGTCCATGTTGTAATCTATCATGGTACAAAGTATGAAAGTTGTATCGTGACACAATTGTGTGAGAAGTGCAGAATAACAATTTTTCACTTCTATATAGCCAGATTAAAATCAGTCAGATTGTCAAGACTCAATAAAGATGTTTGATGGACTAGGTGGAACTAAATGCCTAAGATTTAGAGACCTGTCAGATTCAGTGGACAGCTTGAAATCTATTACTTAGACTGACTAGCAGCACTCTCATCCCCAACAGTTCAAATTAAATACACACTAAATCCGACTTTAATTAACCTTGTGATTAACAATGGGGACTTGATAAAAATGTCAATTAACATGCAAGGCCAGAGCCTAAATTCAATGAGGCTCCCTTTTACTTTTCAGCTTCTTGTAAAACTCTTGTAGATTTATTCTTAGACATTGCCTACGAGCCTATACCTTGTTCCTCTGGACCAGTGGTTCCCAATCTTATTTTGGGTGGCGCCCCATTTTATAAAACCATGTGACCCGCGACCCACATGAAATTTAAGTATTTCATTTGCAATAAAGTATTTTTTTAAAAAAAAATATACCAAGTTTGCATTATAGTGGATATTTTTAGTCGACACCGCAGAAAACCCTTGGCGGCCATCTTGTGGGTCGTGACTCACAGGTTGGGAGCCGCTGCTCTAGACCTAGACTGTGCCTACATATACATGCCTTATTTATCTAATTTAGACCTTGACTTAAAGCATCCCCATGTCTTTTTCGTCTAGATTTAGACCTGATCTACATATACATGCCTTATTTCTCTGATTTAGACCTTAATGCATACCCACGTCTTTTTCGTCTAGATTTAGACCTGATATACATGTCCTTGCATTATTTCTCGAGTGTTTGACATTTCTTACTACGTAACTCACACATATTTCCATCATTGAATATGATTCTTACACAATCAATTTTTGTTCTTATACTTGTCATGTTACAAAATGTCATAAAATTTCTTATTATGTCTCTCATTCTAGCTAAGATTGTATAAAATTACCTTGTTTTCGACACTTTACATTCTTTAATACAGAACTACAAAAGTTCCCCAAACTCAGAACTTTTGTTCTATAACTTCTCTTGTTGCCTACATAACTTCTCTTGTTGCCTACATAACTTCTCTTGTTGCCTACACAACTTCTATTGTTGCCTACACTACTTCTCTTGTTGCCTGCATAACTTCCCTTGTTGCCTGCATAACTCCCCTTGTTGGCTACATAACTTCCCTTGTTGCCTACACAACTTTTCTTGTTGCCTCCATAACTTCTATTGTTGCCTACATAACTTCTCTTGTTGCGTACATAACTTCTCTTTTTGCGTACATAACTTCTCTAGTTCCCTACATAACTTATTTTGTCGCCTACACTACTTCTCTTGTTGCCTACATAACTTCTCTTGTTGCCTACATAACTTCTCTTGTTGCCTACATAACTTCTCTTTTTACCTACATAACTTTCCTTGTTGCCTACATAACTTCTCTTGTTGCCTACATCACTTCTCTTGTTGCCTACATAACTTCTCTAGTTCCCTACACAACTTAATTTGTCGCCTACACTACTTCTCTTGTTGCCTACATAACTTCTCTTGTAGCCCACATTCCCCATAATTTTTTCCTTCCATTTTTTCCAAAAATTTTCATCATCACCTGAAATGTTCACAGTTTATTCTATAACTTCCTTGAATGCCATCTGTTAGAGAACATCAGACATCAATGGCCGACCCGTTTGATTGATGTGCATGATCTGAAGTATTATATTTGAAACATGTGTCTGTAGCCACGGGCGACTTTTTGTTAAATTTCCCAGTGCTAGATGTCATATGTTGAGCATTTGTGAAGTGTGCATGTTAAGTTCAATTTTTAAATAGACTTTTTTAAAAAAAAATTTTAATGTGAATGACGTCATCGGGAGATTTTTTTTTTCTCAGTAAGGTTGTGACATTGAAAGGTTGTCGTCGAGAGTAAATGGATGAGAGCGAGATCAAAGACGTCATTACTTTGTCTGGATGATATGTCTGTACTCTGTACTACATTCCTCACGTTTGTTGTCCGATGCCTGGGACCATTAAAATGAACATACGTATGGCTTTGAGGGTCATGAATAACATTGGCTCCATTTGAAGGCGTCAGGTATTAAGTGACTTTAAAACCCGAACTCACTAGCCACTGGCACAAAAAGTTTTCACCAAACAAAATTAAGGAAATGTTTATTATTTCTGTGGAACTTCTGAAGCTATTTGAGTAAACTTTTATAAGAATAAGCCGATGGTTAAATACTCTAAAATGTTTTGAAGTGGTTGCACGTTTTAAGGTTTGTCAATGATGTCCAGGCACATCCTTTCACAGATTCTATGTAAGCTTATCTTATCATAGCTTAGCGTTATCTTATCTGTCAAAGAAGCTCCTTCTAAACAGAGGAGTATTGCGTCCTAAACTTATCCATGGTTTGTGTCTAGTCTTTAATTTTTATCGGAGTTTTAAATGTTGACACAGTGTTGATTTGTTTCTAGTTTTCTCAGACAACCCATTCCACGTTCAAATTCCGGACGGAAAGAAGAAAAATGTGTATGCGTTCTTGCATACAGAATGAGTAAAGTGTATTTATCGCTATGTCTATCTGAGGGTTGTATTAGATTATCTGTTTATCTTTGTGTTGTATTTACGAGTTAGAATTAATTGCATCCTAATTTTATCTGTTACAGACCCCCCCCCCTTTCTAGACAGAAGACCTTGCCGAAAAAACTTTGGATCAAGTTTTAATCAACTTTCTCGTAAGCTAGCGATCTGAAATTGTGCATGCAGACCCATGCCAATGATAAAAATGATGTATCGAAATGGACAGTAATTGAATTATAGAATTTTTAAATTATTTATTTATTTATTTATATCAATTTAATTTTTTGAGATAAGTGTTGTGATGCGTAATATGTTCAACAACCTTTCATTTCGCGCAATAAGGTGCGCATTACATTTACATTACTTTTTAAAAATATATGCAATGTCGGTGCGCATTATATTAAACATGTTTTACGAGACATAACTAGACTTTTGTATTTTCGGATTGTTTTACCCTGCGTATTATAATGAACATCCTTATAGTTATGTTTCGTATATAAAGGATTTAGAGTGAAAAACTTGTTTTTTTTACGTTTTTTAAAAATATATATATAGGCTCTCTAATAAGTATTAGATCCAAAGATTTGTGGGACCAGAGATTCCAAAGTGAATACGTATTTGAGTAAACTAAAGTGGCGAACTTCGGCAAATGCTTTTGGGAAGTAAAGTTTTTTTTTTATTTGATTATTATTATCTAAGACTTTTGACGGATTGTCTATTAGAACAATTAATCGTGTTTCACTTTATTGCGGTATCATTACGATTTTAAACATTTTTAATAAAATCACCATTTATTTAAATTACAATTAATATGACATTTACAAACATTGGTTTGGGAGATCAAATCTGGTTATGACTTATCGATTGATCTTTCATTTCTTACAAACACTTGTCAGAGGTTTTCTTTTATTTAGCTTACAACCAGGTTTTCTCATTCAGTGGCACTCGGTGGGCAATAGAAAGTAATCTATTAGGTCTATTGGGGAGATAATCTTATTACGGATGACCTTCAGAGTAGCTAATGCGGTTACAGAGGCGTAGCTTCGGATATTTTGCGTCCGGGGGCCAACTGTAAAATATTCGGCCCCTTAGTTATTTTCTTTTGTCACTTGTAAAGGCGTAAACTTCATTTTGTTCCCCTCTGCACTCGGAGGACATCTGTACCCCCTCTGTTTAATTTGCAAGTAGCAATTTATATTAATATTTATGTTTTCAGAAAATTATTGTTAGGTAACTTACTAAAAATTAAATTTATTTTATTTTTATTGCATTAATGTAGCACACATAATTTGTGCTTTTCATTAAAAATACGGCTGTTCATTAAAATTGTGCTCCTATCCAATTAAATTAATGTGTAAATAGTTTGAATTCGTCTTATTATGGGAAATTAGATTTATGACAAGAACATAAAAAATCAAAATGTTCCGTTAATAACCACCGCAGTAGGCGTAAATACTTTCGAACAAGACAAACTTCAAAATTTCAAGTGTCTTGGAAAAATTGACATTCGAAGAAGTAACTGGTAAAACGGGATCAGATGCTGGAATTTTACTTAATCTTTTTCTTTTCTATGTTATCTCAATTTATGGAAACTCTTTTTTTTAAATTTAATTAATGCAAACTCATTTCTCGGGACAAAGAGATGTGATAATACAGAACGCTGTTACAGAGAGTTGGAGATATCAACTGATCGCTAAAGTAAAAGGAGAAAAAATTGAGTGGGATAAATTCAGAAGATGTGGTGCTATCTTCAGAGCAGGAAGTACAACTAGAAATGTTTTATCCATGGATAAAATTATAAAAGGATTTAAAAGAACGCGTGGATGAGTTGCATGTCCTTGCAAGAAAATGTTCGTGTATTATATCATGTAACCTACTACTTGAAGAGTTTGAACATCAAATATTTTTTTTTCTGACATTGATAAAGAACAGTTCAATATTGATAGAAAAAGGATTCAGGTTTTTATGGCTGTACACAGGGCCGTCTTAGCTATTGAAGGACCATAGGCGGCTAAGTGTGAAAAAAGGATTGCGCGGGACCCAGTTATGGTAGGGATAATGTGTTTATAAGGATAATAAGTGAAAATTAAGATAGGCGGGGCCTATGAAAGCGCGGGGCCGCTGCGGCCGAATAGGTTGAAGTGGCCTAAGACCTGTGAGCTGTGCCTACACTACAAGAAGAGGCATTATGTTAGAACAACGGTGGAAAGGCCTCCTTGATCTATTTAAATATATTCAACAGTATAGACTAGGAAATTCTGTGACCCACAAAGTAATTTTGCTAATATTGTTTTTCAATTTCAACAATTGCTGTCTGTGTATCTAGTTGTAAAAGGAGCTTCTCCAAACTGAAGTTGATAAAAACTTATCTCCATTCCACAATGAGTTATTCAAGATTACAAATCTTCCAATATTGTCCATGGAACGAGATATTACAAATAATTTAAATTTTTATAACATAATACACGGTATTTCTTATGCAAGTTAGGTAGGTAAATATGTTTACATACTAATGTATACAATTTCCTTGTTTATAAAAAAAAAATCACATGTTTATAAATAAAAAAATAAAAGCATATTAATTGGTAATGCTTTCTTTGGGTGTAANCCTCAACTTTCTTGCGGCCTTTAAACAAAATTACCTTGTATTTTTTTATAAATGTGTATTTATAGGTATATCCTCTTATGGGGCATCTTTTTATTACTGCTTAGATATTCTATTCAATGGAAAAGACGTAAACAAGGTATGGGTTAGCCTGACCGGACGTAACAAAACAGCGAACGTTTCGGCAAAGAGCCTTTATGAACGAACATACAAGACACAAACAAAACGAAAATAAAAATAAAAAATGAAAAATGAAGGAACTTAGCTGCGGTGGAATCCGAAGAATCCAAAGAAAAAGTCGTTTTGATTTGTCGTCAAATGTGATTCCCCTCTCCCTCCCCAAGGCGAGTGACGTCATTTATGGAAGGCCCCTAAAAGGGCGGCAAATTGGAGGCCACCCCGGGCGGCAAAAGTTCTAGCTACGCCACTGTCCTTAAGTATCTGATGACAGTAGCGTGACAAGGTGTTTCCCTACTGGCTTTAACTATAATTAATTACCGTCTCGACATACCGAACCCTGTGCTACCAATTAGCGGCTGATGTATTGAGCTTATCACGTGACCGCACCCAACACTTCTAGTCCTTATTTCAATGATTGATTAATATCAAAGTTTTATAAAACTGATTAGAGAAGTGAGGGAGACTGTATGTGTGTGTATAATGTGTGGGAGAAAGTGATGTGTATTTGTCTGAGAGTATATATATGAGAGAGAAAGAGATAGAGTATGTGTGTGTGCGCGTGTGTATGAGAGAGATAACAGTCTGAAGGAGGGGGCCTTCAATAAATTATCAAATGGCCCGTAAGTTCCCATCTCTTTATTTCCCCAAGTTCCCATCTCTTTATTTCCCCAAGTTCCCATCTCTTTATTTCCCCAAGTTCCCATCTCTTTATTTCCCCCAAGTTCCCGTCTCTTTATTTCCCCAAAGTTCCCATCTCTTTATTTCCCCAAGTTCCCATCTCTTTATTTCCCCAAATTCCCATCTCTTTTTTTCCCCAAGTTCCCATCTCTTTATTTCCCCAAGTTCCCATCTCTTTATTTCCCCAAGTTCCCATCTCTTTATTTCCCCAAGTTCCCATCTCTTTATTTCCCCCAAGTTCCCATCTCTTTTTTTCCCCAAGTTCCCATCTCTTTATTTCCTTAAGTTCCCATCTCTTTATTTCCCCCAAGTTCCCATCTCTT
The DNA here is from genome assembly GCA_002072015.1 of Radix auricularia. Classification (NCBI taxonomy): domain Eukaryota; kingdom Metazoa; phylum Mollusca; class Gastropoda; family Lymnaeidae; genus Radix; species Radix auricularia. The sequence continues at coordinate 68,033 of MUZC01004783.1, forward strand.
TATTTCCCCAAGTTCCAATCTCTTTATTTCCCCAAGTTCCCATCTCTTTATTTCCCCAAGTTCCCATCTCTTTATTTCCCCAAGTTCCCATCTCTTTACTTCCACAAGTTCCCATCTCATTATTTCCACAAGTTCCCATCTCATTATTTCCACAAGTTCCCATCTCATTATTTCCCAAGTTCCCATCTCTTTATTTCCCCAAGTTCCCATCTCATTATTTTCCCAAGTTCCCCATCTCATTATTTTCCCAAGTTCCCCATCTCATTATTTTCCCAAGTTCCCCATCTCATTATTTACCCAAGTTCCCCATCTCATTATTTTCCCAAGTTCCCCATCTCATTATTTTCCCAAGTTCCCGTCTCATTATTTCCCCAAGTTCACATCTCATTATTTCCCAAGTTCCCTTCTCATTATTTCCACAAAGTTCCCATCTTATTTTCCCAATTTCCCATATAATTAATTTCCCAAATTTCCCATGTAATTATTTCCCCAAGTTATCATCTCATTATTTCCACAAGTTCCCATCTCATTATTTCCACAAGTTCACATCTCATTATTTCCCAAGTTCCCATCTCTTTATTTCCACAAGTTCCCATCTCATTATTTTCCCAAGTTCCCCATCTCATTATTTTCCCAAGTTCCCCATCTCATTATTTTGCCAAGTTGCCCATCTCATTATTTTCCCAAGTTCCCGTCTCATTATTTCCCAAGTTCCCTTCTCATTATTTCCACAAAGTTCCCATCTTATTTTCCCAATTTCCCATATAAATAATTTCCCAAATTTCCCATGTAATTATTTCCCCAAGTTACCATCTCATTATTTCCCCAAGTACCCGTCTCATTAGTTTTCTGAGTATCGTATCTTAAAAACCAATAAACGATAGTCTAGATCCAACTTGGATCATTTTAAGCAAAGTTTTAATGTTTAGATTTTGACGCAGTTCGTATTTTGATTCAACTCTTTTGTGCTTTATTATTATTATTATTATTATTATTATTTTGTTGTTGTTGTTTTTTGGTCCTTCAACTTTCTGCAAACAACTTCAACGTTTACGAGTTCTGCAACTCACTTCCAGTGTCGTCTTAAATATTCTTATTGACTGTTATTTTTATTGCTCGTTTCTATTTATAGCTTAGTTTATTAATAACCCGCAATAAAACAAGTTCTAACTCTAATGCGGGTGAATATTCGAATTGGGGATATGTTTGAACATGGTAGTGGTGGCTGTGTAGATGGTGGGGTAAATGATATGGGTGCGGTGGTTGTATAGGTGCAGTGGTTGTGGGTAAGGAATGTGGTGTAGGTTTAGATATCTGATGAGATTGCTGTGGTTGATGTAGGTGAAATAGCTGGTTAGCATTTAGGTAGCTGGTAAGCATTTAGGTAGTTTGTAAGTATTTAAGTGACTGGTTAGCAATTAGGTAGCTGGTAAGTATTTAGGTAGCTGGTAAGTAATTAGGTAGCTTGTAAGCATTTAAGCATTTAGGTAGCTGGTAAGCATTTAGGTAGCTGGTAAGTATTTAGGTAGATTGTAAGCATTTAGGTAGCTGGTAAGTATTTAGGTAGCTGGTAAGTATTTAGGTAGCTGGTAAGCATTTAGGTAGCTGGTAAGTATTTAGGTAGATTGTAAGCATTTAGGTAGCTGGTAAGTATTTAGGTAGCTGGTAAGCATTTAGGTAGCTGGTAAGTATTTAGGTAGCTGGTAAGTATTTAGGTAGCTGGTAAGTTATTTAGGTAGCTGGTAAGTATTTAGGTAGCTGGTAAGCATTTAGGTAGCTGGTAAGTTATTTAGGTAGCTGGTAAGCATTTAGGTAGCTGGTAAGCATTTAGGTAGCTGGTAAGTATTTAGGTAGATTGTAAGCATTTAGGTAGCTGGTAAGTATTTAGGTAGATTGTAAGCATTTAGGTAGCTGGTAAGCATTTAGGTAGATTGTAAGCATTTAGGTAGCTGGTAAGTATTTAGGTAGCTGATAAGTATTTAGGTAGCTGATAAGTATTTAGGTAGCTGATAAGTATTTAGGTAGCTGGTAAGTATTTAGGTAGCTGGTAAGTTATTTAGGTAGCTGGTAAGTATTTAGGTAGCTGGTAAGTATTTAGGTAGCTGGTAAAACGGGACCATGTTGGAGTACAAGGCGTCATCAGAACATGCGGACCCTTGGGAGAACGGAATGTCTTCGCTTCTATATCTATTTTTGTGTATTTCACATAAGAAATTCTTTATAAATTTAGTGAAGTTACTTTTTTTTTATTATTACCAGAGACCTTAATTTATGTTTAGGTAAAAGGCGGTTCATGTTTTTTCCCGAATACCGTGATGCTGGGATCGGTCGGGTACGTAGGCTAGTGTATAAATAAAATTTATCGGAAAATTTTATTAACATTCTCTTTTATCTATTTGAATTTCTGTAAAAAAAATAATAATTACCGCGTAGATAAGGGCGTGGCTTGATATTTATAAACAACCAATAGAAAAGGAGCATTCAGCTCCTTACAACGACAAGTTTTCTCTTGCATCTTGTCCTCGGCAAGTTACACAACACATGTCTGTTGATACAAGGCGTGCGAGACACTGAGATCATACTGGGCTATGATGTCAACTTTTTAGGTTCAAGTCTGTGTAGGACTCCTTACTGTACCCAGCAATAAATTATTGAGAAAGATTTAGAGATTGTGTTAGTCATAGATAGGAAACATTGTGGTTTGGTGGGGGGGGGGAGCTGTTTGTGTANGGGGGACGGAGCTAGAGGCAGGTAGTTTGAAGTCATACAGGTTGACATGATCAGAGGATGACTTCCTGTTACAGTGATTCTAAAACAGGCCCGGGGGGGTGCCTTTATCCATTTAAACATTATAGGGACATTGTGATGAGTTGAAATGATGGGCATTCATTGGGGCACTGGGCTTTTGGGGTATTTAGGTGATTACATTGGTATTGAGGTAATTGATAAACACTGATAATACAATTTTATTGCACTAAAGTGATAGATGGCGGAATCTAGAGGTGTCAGGGCTGTTAAATGATGGTGCCTTTAGAGATGGTACACTGAGAGATGGTACACTGAGAGATGGTACACTTAGAGATGGTACACTGAGAGATGGTACACTTAGAGATGGTACACTGAGAGATGGTACACTTAGAGATGGTACACTTAGAGATGGTACACTGAGAGATGGCACACTTAGAGATGGTACACTGAGAGATGGTACAGTGAGAGATGGTACACTGAGAGATGGTACACTTAGAGATGGTACACTGAGAGATGGTACACTTAGAGATGGTACATTGAGAGATGGAATACTTAGAGATGGTACACTGAGAGATGGTACACTTAGAGATGGTACACCGAGAGGTGGTACACCGAGAGATGGTACACTGAGAGATGGTACACTTAGAGATGGTACACTTAGAGATGGTACACTGAGAGATGGTACACTGAGAGATGGTACACCTAGAGATGGTACACCGAGAGATGGTACACTGAGAGATGGTACACCTAGAGATGGTACACTTAGAGATGGTACACTTAGAGATGGTACACTGAGAGATGGTACACTTAGAGATGGTACACCGAGAGATGGTACACCGAGAGATGGTACACCTAGAGATGGTACACTTAGAGATGGTACACTTAGAGATGGTACACTGAGAGATGGTACACTTAGTGATGGTACACTGAGAGATGGTACACTTAGAGATGGTACACTTAGAGATGGTACACTTAGAGATGGTACACCGAGAGATGGTACACTGAGAGATGGTACACTTAGAGATGGTACACTTAGAGATGGTACACTGAGAGATGGTACACTGAGAGATGGTACACCTAGAGATGGTACACTTAGAGATGGTACACTTAGAGATGGTACACTTAGAGATGGTACACTGAGAGATGGTACACTTAGAGATGGCGCATTTAGCAAATGATGGGATACGAGTAAGGACGTAGTGTGTGTGTGTGTGTGCAATATGAAATCGACTCAAGCATCTATACCCTCCTCTGTCAAAGACAAAATGTTATCTGACATTATTGATCCATTATGTCAACTTTTCATTTATTCATCTCACGTATTAAGCCGCTAATTCGTTAAACTTGGCAATTTGCCAGTGGATGGACTTTGATTTATGTTCGCTTTAGTAGGTCGATAAATGCTTGATCAAAAAACTTAATATAATATAGTATGATAATAAACAAAGTGTAGGTGGGGGGGGGGGG
>MUZC01004783.1:105570-121701 GCA_002072015.1 Radix auricularia
CTTCGTATAATCCAAGTCACATCCTATTGGACTTCTCTTCGCATGATCCAAGTCACATCCTATTGGACTTCCCTTCGTATAATCCAAGTCACATCCTATTGGACTTCTCTTCGTATGATCCAAGTCACATCCTATTGGACTTCTCTTCGTATGATCCAAGTCACATCCTATTGGTCTTCTAGTCGTATATCAACATCTCACGTGTTTTCTCGGTCCACCGATTTAAACTTAGTTTATCAAAAAGTCACCTCCTCTACTTTATAGTTCCAAGTATTCTGAAATAGTTGTTGGCATATTATGGGGTGCTGGCCTGATCCGGCCCACCGCCTCGCATTATCTGGCCCACCCGGAGCTTTCTAAACCAAGTTATTTTTTTAAAAATTGTCATCAATATAAAAACAGTAGTTGTACCATTGTAAATTTATACAAGCCGTTTCTGGGAAAGGGTTATGGGCGGTGACCTTACCCCCATTGTGTCATAAGCTGCAGCCTCTTAAATTGAATGACTATATTATCGAACGTGTGAATGCTTTGACAGGGCAAGACGTGATCAGCACATGACTTTGACATGACGTATTAACACATGACTTTGACATGACGTATCAACACATGACTTTGACAGGGTAGGACGTGATCATCACATGACTTTGACATGACGTATTAACACATGACTTTGACATGACGGATCAGCACATGACTTAGACACGACAAGACGTGATCAACTCATGACTCTGATTTGATATTGACGCCTACACCACAGGCGCGCGTCTATAAACAGTGACTAAGACATGGCGGTGACCAAGTCGATCATGGCTTTACACATTCCTAGTCTTGAATTTATCTCAGTTAATAGAAAATCATAAAGGGCGACGTAAAATCTAAATTTAGATGCAAATCTTCATCCAAGTATTCTCGCCCAATAAGATATTAATCTTGTTTGATCTGTACTTGATGCATACAGTACACAGTACACGAGACGAGGATTGGTGTGGAGCCAGTTATAGTACATGTTTATTTGATGTTGGCACAAGCTAAAGAAAAGCTTGAATACATTATCAAGCGAGACATTAAAGAATGTGAGTCTTTTAAAACACAAGTACATGGGTTGACGGCCCTTGAACTCTTCAATAAAATTACTTGGCCGGAAATCCAGGAATTGTGATTGTGCGCTGGTGGGGGGGTGGGGGGGGGCTTGTGTGGGAGTGTGGTAATGTTGCGTGGTGTATTGAGATAGACCGATCTGCGGGAGGGGGTGGGGGTGGAGGGCAGGTGTTCGTCTTGCACTTCTTTGACGTCATGGCTTAGGCAGAAGCCGAACCTTGCTAAATGGATGCATTATGGTTTAACCTCGTCCTGCGGCGCCTACATTTGAAAGTCATAACTTTGTGCCCGCGATTCAGGTTACTGATCAGTGAATGTTCTGCTTGAGATGTCTTGAGTTGTAATAAATAAAGATTTGATCGGCAAGGTCTAACGTAAACCAATATCCAGCGTAGAATAACACCGAAACGTTATGTTCACTTATGTCCGCCTAGCACCAGTGCTGGATTTACCCATTTGCTAAACAATAAACAAGCTATATCTTAGGGTCCCCGCCTACTTGGGTGTGCCCCCCCCCCCGCCTGGATTTTGTTTTCATATTTGGCACATAGAATATCTGGACTTCTAAAGGGCCCACATATTTCAAATAGCATAGGGCCCATCAAGTCTAAATCCGGGGATGCTCAGCACGATACCCCAGTCCCATATTTTGTTAAAGTGTCTCCAGAGCAGCAACCCAAAACTTAGTCATTAGTATATCATCAATGTGTTTGTATTTTTCAGACTCTGTGTCAGGTCAGGAGAAAACGGCCAAGAGCTCCAATCCCAGCGAATACGGTTACATTTACAGTGCGGAACGAACCGCGCCGCCGCCGGAGGTAGGCTGGACAGACAAGCCAACAGATGACCAACGGGTCAACCTCTACAGTGAAAACGTCATCAAGGAAGGGGACACCACCGAATCTGTGGACAGAGAGTCCATAGCGAACCTGACCACCACCAAGAAGCAGTGGGAAAACATCTTTACCACCCACGGGACTAGCCAAGGGGAGACGTCGATCAAGAAGAAAGCCACGCCCAAGTGGGAGGTCCGATTGTCTTATAAAGAAAAACATTCCCCTTCGCAGCAAGTTGACTCCGAGGTTAAGGAGACCAAGATGTCCTCCAAAGTTCAAGATACAGAGAGTGCCATTGAAAGGGAGATACGTCTAGCCCACGAGAGGGAGGAGATGCTCAGGAGGGAGAAGGAGCTGAGGAGTAAAGCTGCCGAGAAACAGAAAGGTCAAGGCCAGGCTATCCTAGCGGCCTACGAGGAAGTCAGTGCAGAGAGCGAGTCCTACCAACCAGCTTACAATGAGCTGACCGAGGCAGACAGAAGCTCTGATCCCTGGGGCATGGGCAGCAATGGAAGGCATCAAGAGGACGAGGAGGTAAGGCTGTGGTCAAAACTTCTGCTACATGAATTCAATACATGTATGATAAGTAACATTTAACACGTGAATTTAATACATGTATGATAAGTAACATTCAACATGTGATTACAATACATGTATGATAAGTAACATTTAACACATGAATTCAATACATGTAGGATAAGTAACATTTAACACATGAATTCAATACATGTATGATAAGTAACATTTAACACGTGAATTCAATACATGTATGATAAGTAACATTTAACACATGAATTCAATACATGTATGATAAGTAACATTCAACACGTGAATTCAATACATGTATGATAAGTAACATTTAACACATGAATTCAATACATGTATGATAAGTAACATTTAACATTTGAATTCAATACATGTATTAGTAACATACAACACATGAATTCAATACATGTATGATAAGTAACATTTAACATTTGAATTCAATACATGTATTAGTAACATACAACACATGAATTCAATACATATATAGGTAGGTACATTCAACACATGAATTCAAAACATATTATATATGTAGAAAATTGAACAAATGAGTTAAAGACATTTCATGGATTTTTAATATAATTTGAAGGTATGTGAAAGTTCATGAACTCCAACTTGACTCCCTCCAATATTTCTCCCCAGAGTGAAGGTGAAGGCCAAGACACGAATCCTGATGAGAGTATCATCGAAAGGGAGATAAGATTACAGAGAGAACGAGAAGCGGAAATCGCTAGAATGAGACAACTCAACTCAGGAGTCTCCGTCAAACAACAGGAGCAACCTCAGCAGACCATTGTACAGCCTGTGAGTAAAGAAAAGACAGTGATATAAAAATCCTAGTACTGTTACCTCCCCTTTCACCACCACACGTTTTGTTACCTCCCTTACCTACACAACTATATCAAGTATATTTGTAAATAATAGCTCCCCTTTCATACAACATACTGCTAACTGATACAATATTGAACTTTAATTATTTTAAAAAATTATTTAAGCCATGACATTTCTTTTTTAAAGAATGTGATTTGGCACAGATATAAGGAATTTCATTTAGGTTATTCATTTAACTATTAAACTGAAGGACTAATCTAGGGAACAGTTGTTTTTTTTATTTAACGAAGAATAAATTAAATACGTCATTATCTTTGCAAGTAGATCCTTTTCAAATTAGTGTTTTTGCACTACTGTATTATGTACTTTTTATTCAAATTTTTACTAAGTTTCTGAATCAAACTGTTTCACAGGTTGAAGATGTCAACCACAACCATAAAAAAGATGTGTCATATGACACGCATGACGGTGAGAGCATCATAGCTCGGGAGCTTAGGGAGATAAAGGAACGGGAGGAGGAGATGCGTCGAATGAGGAGTTCTCTGCAAGGCACCCACATCAACGATCAAGGAAGTCATGCTTCCCAAAATCATCAGAAACCTTCAACCTTGGCTGTAACAAACTCCCAGCATCCTGTGCAAGCCTCCACGTCACCTGGTCACGTGACACCCGCACAAGGAACCTGGCAGCGAGATGTGTCGCCATTTGTTTCACAGAAACGTCGGGAGTCCCAAGACTCCAACTCCAGCCACAGCACCGGCCGAACTCCATCGGAGAGCGCCCCGGCCTCTCGTAACGTCCGCGTCCACCCCATGGTGGATGACAGCGAGGATGAAAAACCTGACTACTTCAAGAAAACAGAGACACCAATAGAGAGAGAGATGAGACTGGCTCGTGAGAGAGAGAACGAACTACGGAGACAGAAAGGCTTGCCCGAACTGACACCAGACAGTGACTACTATGCCTCATACGGCACAGGGTCCGAGACAAGCGTAAGCACCACGGTGGTCAGGCCTAAGCCCGCTGCCCAGCCCAACGATACCATGAAGAAATTTGCGTCAAGCAGGTTACAGCAAGAAATAATGCAACAGAAAGAGAGGGAAGTTGCCCTTAGAAAAGAGGGTAAAATTATTTCCACGTCAGAGGAGCACATTGAACCTTTGAAGTACATGGAGGTGGCTGGCGTGGACAAGGTGGATGGAAAGGAGAAGAGAAACTTTGTCACAAAAAGAACATCGGTTGTGTACAGTGAACCAGAGGTGAACTCTGCACAGCAGGATGTGACGTCATCGGCTGGTCAGCCCAACAAGAGAGCAAGTGTATCTGGAGTGGGACAATTGTTTTCTTATAAGGAATTCAAACAAACAGCGGAGTCAAAGATTGAGAGAGAGCTCAGAGAAATGAGGGAAAGAGAGGAAGAGTTAAGGTTAGTTGATAAAATTGGATATTGTGTACAGATTCACTTTCATTGCCCGCTTGTAGTTGGATAGCTTTGTACTGAGATATATCTTTGTTGACTTTTTTTTGTTGTTGTTTTTCCATTGAAAGTTCTACCACAATTCACACAAATAAGATGAAAATAAAATAAGGTTTTAAAAAGGTGCATTTAACATTTTGCAAAGTAAAGGTCTCATCAATATTCAATGTCTATTTATGCAGTTTAAGAGATGTTACTATTTTTTGTTACATTAGTTTCTACTTTTTAATGCCCTTTGGTAAATTCATTTAGAGGAAAATAAAGATTATTTAGATTATTGGAATAACGTCTTAATATTAACTTCTGAATATTTACCAAAAACTAGAAATTATCTACATGTATATCTTTTCTCATGCTAAAGTCAAGATTCCCATCTGAATAAACAGGAAACGATATATTGTAATGTGAAACATGTCAGCTGAGTTGTTACTTCGTACTTTGTGATAAGCATCAAAATGTTGCAGCCATTAATTTATTTAGTATAAATACTACCAAAGTGAGGCTTTAGTTGTGGAAACCTCATGTAATGACTACACATTGTTACATTTATATAACTCCATGACCCAGTTAAATGTCAGAACATCAAACACTATGACTACATCAATCCAGTGGTTGCCTATATAAAACTAAGTCATTTTAATCTAGCAAAAATCTCAATTTTAAATGTAGCCTCCTTTATTTCAAAACATGGCTAGGCCAGTGGCTGTAAAATTCTTTTGTTATTCTTATTCTTAGATATACAGACGCTCCTTCTATGCAGAAGATAATTGCGTCCACAGACCATGAGAGATTATCTGTTGGCAAGTGATGCAGCGGTCACAGGCCACGGCTATAAGGGTTCCACGCATTACCCAGCCGCCTAACTATTGTCTAGTTAGGTACCCATTCAGAGCTGGGTGACCAGTCGCCTAACTATTGTCTAGTTAGGTACCCATTCAGAGCTGGGTGACCAGCCACCTAACTATTGTCTAGTTAGGTACCCATTCAGAGCTTAACTGAATTATTTCATGGTTTTAGATTATAATCACACTTAACTGAATTATTTCATGTTTTTAGAATATATCACACTTAACTGAATTATTTCATGGTTTTAGATTATAATCACACTTAACTGAATTATTTCATGGTTTTAGAATATATCACACTTAACTGAATTATTTCATGGTTTTAGAATATATCACACTTAACTGAATTATTTCATGATTTTAGAATTTCGCAAATATTCTTAGCATTTCATCTCAAATCTGACTTTTCAATCATTGTACCAAACCAATCAGTGTGTCACTTTTCTAATGAATGACTATCTTTATTTTCCAGACAACGGAGAGCAGAAGCAACAGTGGAATCTCCAAGATAGTGCTCCAGATCAGTTCATCTACAACATGCCAACACTGGCAAGAATTTAAAGTCACGAACTTTGAGAAGTGCTGCTGTATTTTTAAACAGTCTAGAATCCCAATGTGCTTAATATGGTGCCTTTTAATAATTTGAAACCTGTATCACATCCTCCCCGACTGTCATTTTTGTACTGACATCAAATGTTTCATTTATAATAAAAAAACAATATATGCTGTCTGCTGTAGAATGTATACTGTCTGACCCTAGATTTATAGACAGTCTGTTATTTAATGTGTTTGCTTTACCTGTTTAACACCACCCTCATCCCCTTCACACACCCACCCACCCTCCCAATTACAGTAGCGAACCGAGAAAAGTGCTATTTGGTAGTTGCGTTTTTGTCAATCTTTCTACAAACGTTTTTGTTTTATATCAGTCATATTAAGTCATTGTGTTATACACTACCTATTCACTGTTCATAATTTTACTACTAATTTATATTGCATGATTAATTTATTAGCTTTTAATTTTAATAAAATATTAATAAAAAATTAAATGCATTTTTTTCATGAGCATATTTTGCCTTCGTTCCACAGCGAATCTTGTGTGTTCTATTGATTGTAAAATTTGAAGCTAGAATATATATGCAGCTCCTAGCAGGAGAAATCTGATTACTTTCAGTTTTATGCAAGAATAGTCTAAATAGTTAATTTTCACTGAAGAAGTACAATTCATGATCAAAGTGAGAGTGAATTTCATGGTAACACTCAATGGCAATCAACTCAATGCTTATAAGGAAATAATTTCTTCTTATTTTATTTATTCTTTAAGGTTGCAGTATATTCAGCACAGGTGTTTTTGTTAACAATTTTAGTTATACTCTTCACTATAATTTCACATAATTTTCATAACAAAATCCACTGTTATTGAGTTTAAATTTCAATTCACCGACTTGATTAATTTTTAAAAATTAAATTAATATTTACCAACTCAATGTAAATTGATGGAATTTAAATTATTTGAAATTTAATGTATGTGCACAACAAATTATCAGCAAGGAAAGTATTTGAACCTACATGCCTATTAGCGATTAATGTAAATTTAGTGTTATAGATAACATATGTTTTACTTATAATACTTATATATTATTTAGTAAAAATGTTGATTGCTAAAGATATTCTCATGGTATGAGACTCTGTGTATGATAAAGACTGACAATGAATTTAGGATTATTTAAGTGTCAACACTGCTGTAACTTCAATCAATAGGTCTGCCTAATATTTTTAATAAAATGTTTAGTATACATAAAAAGTTTCATTCTCTAACTAGTTTTGTCAACAATTCAAATTATAAATTTCAACCTTTATTTATTTATGAAAGAATAACTAAATATGTTTTTATTGTACAATTAACCCCAATAAGTCAACCTTTGGGATGAGGACATCATTCATAACAGAAACTTTTTTAATGAATTAATCTTTAGGACTTGTTGAGAACTGTTACAAATTTGTTTGCATTTATTAAGTCATTTTGTTACATCAAGTCATGTTATTTAAGTTTATGCTTAAAAATGTCAATGGTATAAAAAAAACTCTATTTTCATTGTAATGGTGTATTTTAGAGGCATTTGAATGGGATACTAGGTTAACCATTATCTGATGCTGCTTAGAATTTAAGATACTTTGTCCTCGAACTCACCAAGGTATATTTTAATTAATTTTTTTTTTTGTCAAAAAAATTATTTTGTTTCTAATGCGCAAGCAGCAGTTAAAAGTAAAATGATGCTTTAATTAAATTGGGAAAATTATCTTTCTCTTATCATTGAATGATATACAAATAATTTATTCAGCTACAAGCAGTTTAACTAGAATGAAGTTTTAGAATCAAAAGAAGTTTATGTAATTATTTATAAGGCTTTTAAGAGAAGGAAACAATCGTGAAAGAATATTGAGATACTATTAATAATGTTGTGTACATCTTGTAATGTTATAAAAACATGTATAAAAATCTATATATTCTATATAAACACGCCAATATATTAACTTGATATCACACTATAGCTACTTTATGAACTGTTTATATTTATAAGTTAATCAACTGAGACAGTTTTTCACATTTTCTTTATTGTCATTTTCTATTTGGTTTTGAAGAACTAAAACCGGAATTAAGGAGCCATATCTATATTTTTCCTAAATAAAATGTTGTTACATCATAAACATAATGTTGTATTATTATAATGATTGTAACAAACCTGTGTTGATGGGAATGATTTTTTTAAATAGGGCTAATTCCTTTTTTTTTTTTTACATCTTCTAAAAATACAACTAGCAAAGAGCCTTATAAAAGAAAAAAGGCCCTAAAGTTGATGTTTTTTAAAATATTAAATGTTTCTGTAGTAACCGTTTATTCTAGTAAATATTATCAGAGGCAAACTGCATTGTTTTTGTTGAAATATAACAATATTACTAACATTCCATTGTGATTATTTACATTCCTTCTACGAATTTAAAAAAAAAATCGTACTTATGTATTTAGAGTGCCTTTCTCCAGATTTTAGTAGCTGTAACTGTGTCATGAAGCTTATATAAATATTTGATCAGAAAGCCTACCAATGATGTATCATTCCATGTTATTATACATTATTCTCTCTACACCATATTAGAGTAGATTATTTTCCCACTAATTATTTTAACTTATTTAACAAGATTTCGATTATCTAGTTTATATAAAGTGTTTCTGAAAGTCCTCATCAAACTTAGAGTTCTAGGATCATCTCCAAGAACAATAACATATTATTCAATTACTCAAAATTTATAAAGCATCAGCCCCCCTCCTCCCATCTTCTCAGCCAACCTTCTTTTTATGTTGTTGCTTTAAGCTAAAAATATTCAATTATTAAAAATATTCAATTCTTAAAAAGAGTTAATAAAAAAGGAAAAAAATTGTTATAAAGAATTAAAAAATTACTTATGCATAAAAAAGTTAATGAAGAAGTGTAGAAAAGCACCTATATTATGTAGTAAGCTAATTAAATGTAGAAGAATGTTTTAATTAATTTAATAATAAATGTTTGAAAATACATTTTGCCCAGATCTTCTTGGTAATGCATTATAGAACATATTCCCTTAGTAGCCTCTTCCTGGACTTTCAGAATGTTTATGTTTTATAAATTGACACTGGAGCTGTTATACTAGTGATAATTACATAAAATGACTCAACAATAAAACAATTTTAGTAAACCAATGGCCTTGTACTTTACATTTCTTTTTTGAATACATTAATTATTTTATCATTTATTGCACTGGAGTCAAATTTTTGTTGTTGAAAATATACATTATAAACTATATATTAAAATGATAGGGGAAGAAGTTTTTTTTTTAAATATTCATCCTACAGTATGAGTAGTATGACTTTCACAACTGGCTGTCTTTTGATGTAATATTTGAGAAAGTAATCTCATTTGAAAATTCCTTCAAAATCTTGTTAGTTTGATTTTATTCCCACTCTGAACAATAGGTAACATTATTCAAGACCAACTTGTGTGAATACCAGTGCTAACAGAAATCAGTCATCTTCGTTACTGTATTTTTGCAAATTTAAGGTGTGAATTATAAAAAATTTTACATACCCCCTCCTGTATGTAAAAATTTTGATAATTCACACCTTAAATATGCAAAAATACAGTATAAAAAAATTGTTTACCTAAGACACCATTTGGGTGCAGGACCCGAGGTGTGTCTTATGTAAACTATTTTTTTTACACAAATCATCGATATCTGCATCTTATATATAAGTGTAACTTATAATAAGGTTTGCCTTATATGGTCAAAAATATAGTGAGTATTTTTAACAGGAATCAAACATATCAAGGAAGACGCCCTGACATCTGGCATTTATTATTTCTAGAATCTTGATACCAGGTACTCGGTACTCAACTCATCTCATAGTTCAGAGGCAATAACCATAGTGATGCTACCTCTCAGATAATTCTTTTATCTAAACTATTCTTAACTTTTTAAAAACGGCAATGGTGATAAAACATTGAACAAATTTTCCTACATGATAAAGTAAAGGATACCACATGATATAAATTACTAAACATGGCAGTTGGCTTGAGTGCATATGTCTTATGTACGTTTGGTTTACACATATTGTCAAAGACTGCATCTTATATGTGGGTTTTTATTATAAAAAAATAATTTTTACACAAATCCTCGATCTTATGTCATATGTACAGGTGCATGATATATGGTAAATAAATCAATTCAGAAAATGAAATGATGGTAATAATGACCCAATTAAATAAAGTTTAAACAGAAAAATATCCCAAAAGCAGAGTAGCTTGACCAGTCATCATCATGTAACATAAAACTCGTATCATTTCATTTAAAAATGTAATTTCTGATAATATATTTTAATTTTGTATAATGTGCACAATACATACTTGTCACCAGTTGTGATTGAAATATCCTTTAACCATAAGGTGGCATTAGTTTAAAAACAAATTTTGTTAAGTACATTTAAACTATTATTTTAACTAATTATTTAATAAAAAACCAAACTAAAAGAGAATTAGTAGAAATAAGAGTAAAAAAAACACGTGATTGATGAGCAAAATATGTCATATTCTTAAAAACCTACATTGTGACTAACTGACAAAAAATTGTACAGAACACTTTCTTTTCCCTATCCTCCACATGTCTGATTTTATTTGATGAATACTTACCATTCCGGAGAACTGTCCTTATGTGTCTTAGATTTGACTTTTTTTTTTAAAACACCAAAGCTTGAACAATTAAGCTTATAGTGTCAGCTTTTTAAAATGCATGAGTCATGATAATTTCATTACAAGAAATTAATTTTTATTTATTTAACATACTGATAATTATTTTAGTGTGTTTAAATAAATAAGAAAAAACATTCTTTTTTTTTTTTTTTACTTTCTCCTGAATATTATACTCATGTGTCCTAAACCACCACAGGATTAAAGCTGTCTGGTAAATGTGGTAGGGAAATAATATTCAGAGCTTTCCTCACATTCCTCAAAGAAATCTTGTCACTCATCTCCATCAGGTCCAAGTCTAAGCTACTGACATGAAGTAAAGCATTTTCTGGTACAGCACTTTCAAAAAACATCAACACTTGATTATTGATGATAACAGATCCATTCAAAGATTCATCATTGTCCAATTCCCATGCCCCTAGATCAACACAATCAGCACCATCTGATGTGTTCAGATTCAGAGATTTCAAGCTGAATTTTTTCAATCCACTAAAGAGGACCAGAAATGTGTTAGAAGTCCTGGAATCAATGTGTAAACTTACAGGTGAATCATTTCTGGGAATAGAAAGATTCAAGTCATATTTTTTCCAGTGCTTTAAAGTTGAGTCAAAACACAAAATATTCCACTGCTTTTCTATATAGAAAATGTTTTGTTTGTGGACTGCTGTTACAGGGTTGATTTCATGTACAGGCATTTCTGGCAAATTCTCCCAGGTTCCTGGGGAAAATAGATTATAACCAATACTTTACATATCCTTACCATATGAACTATTATAATTGCTAATGTCTTTTACAGCTTCCCAAAAATGTAAAAAAAACAACCAAAATAAACACTTTTGTTAATTTCTCAAAATTTATTATATTCAATAAGTTTTATGCAACAACTCCGAGTTCAATTATTACATTTTAAAATATCAAAATAAAGTTAAGATTAACAAACTCTACCTTTCACAAGATCAAAGCTCTCAAGTTTGGTATTTTTACATCTAAACTTTCCAAAACCACCAAATACATAGAGCCTGGCACCAACAGCCACCATAGCATGATGCCGCCGAGTTTCTTTTAAATCCCCAACAACTTTCCATCGAGGTGGTGGTCCAGAAAAGTCAAAACACCAAATATTTTTAATCCATGACACTCCTCCAAATTTAGATCCACCACCAGATAAGTAAACGTAAATCCCTGAAATGCAATAAATTTTATTATTAATTCCGGGATTCAAGAACGACTTATTAAACTATGCTCAGAGCTACAGTCAATGAAGGCACTGATAAATAATTATATTATTGGTTGCTGTTGTGCCAAAAGTATCAAAAACTTAACAAGGAATCAATCTCATACTGAGCAAGGCTCAATTTAAAAGAAGGCTGCCTCTTTGGTGTTCATCTAGTAGTTGGGTAATTCATAACTAGGGTATTGAGTATACCGTATTGTTATTTATGTAGTTAATATGCTATGAATGTTTCTTTTTATTTATATATGTATTTTTGTTTCCATGTAAAGCACTGTGAGCCTGGCTCCTTGCTGGGATACAGCGCTATATAAATCATCATTTTATTATTATTATTATTATTAACACATCTCAGGTGTACCAGAACCTTTACCGTTGCTATTACTATTGATCATTTGTGGCGCTTATGATACGGAGAGCCAAAATTAACAAAGGTGACTTTAGGATGATAAATATAAAAGTTAGAAGGACTTGAATTATTTGGTTCTCAAATTCTTGTACCATTTGTGCAAACAGCTGATCCCATTTCATAACTTGGTTGCTGTTCAATATCTGTCATCTGGTCAAATCTCACCCGTTCCCATGTTGTAGGGGAAATTCTGATGATGTCAACAAGTCCATCCTGATGGCACGGCTCTAACTGTGACCAGAATAAAAACACATCCTTTGGTTTTGTACGCTCGGCCAGGAAACACTGGAACATTTCATTGAGAAATAACAACAGTGGATCAGCATTTAAAACTTTTTTTTTTATCTTTCTTAAAAGTTACAATTATACACATTTCTAAGCTTTTAGGATTTAGTCAAGTCCATAAAAGCATGTGGATGAACAAGATAAGTAGAAATTGTTAGTTTAATGTCTCTAGTTCAGATACTACTGTGTAGTTATCCAATAGCTTTTAAATTTTTTGGTTAAGGTTTCTAGCCTTTGAACTCTTATAACCTTTGTACAAATAAAAAAAGACAAAGATCACAATGGATTTCAATTTTAAGGTAACAATATGTTGATCTCCCAAAAATTAGCTTTTAATTTCAGCTGCTGGTTTGATTATCACAATAACGAAGAAATTGTTCATTCAGTTCATTCTCTGTATCAATATCAATTGCATTGTGAAAGATTTCCTGTGTTCAAATTCCAAAATTAGAATGGCAACATTACAGACTATGTCCTTATTTCATACAGTAATTAGATTTGAAGAAAAAAACATTCTAAACAAAATGCTTTAAAGTTTTATATGCAATATCAAATAAGGCATACTTTTATATACTTTTAGTGATTTTAGCTGCTTACCGATATCAGGTCCAAACATATGTCTTTTCTGCCACTAGCAACTTCTATCAAATGCCCAGTGATTGTTTCACCACCATTACATTCAGATTTCATGTATAAACAAGCATCAACTATCTGCCGGGCCATACTCCAGGTTAATTTATCAGCTATGTTATGTTCAAGCCATGAAGAGACAGCTCTAAAAACATGAATCTCCTCCTCCACCACTAAACATTTGTCTGACAGGTAATCACATAATTCAGACATGGATAAAGCTAAAAATGAACAGGAGTGTTGAATTTCCATGAAATGAGCAAGACAGAATTTTCTTGCTGAACTATAAACATCTTTGAGGTACAGGCTTCCAGAAAAGTGCATGATGTCAAAGACCAAATCAATACTGATTAAATTTGTAAGAAACTGAGTACATTGAGAAAACAACAATGCACTAGTGTGGAACAAGTGTGCTGCCTCTGTTACCGCAAAAATATTAGCCATTGTGAGTGACAGTGTACCTGTATAAAAACCTTCAAAGAGAACTTTACAAGGCTCAGCAATAAAGGCATCTAAAGCTATTTCTTCTTTAGAGGTCTCAACCATCTGTGATGAAAACATAGCTCTGAAATAGTCACATGATCTTTGTAATACATCTTTATGAACTTTAAATTCACAGCCTTCAATCAACAATGTCAGGTCTGAGTTCCGCGAGTCATAATCATGAGCACTCCAACTATATGTTGTGTTGTTAGTTGGACTTTCTGAATTCATTTTCCTGATGTTTCAAGTTATTCCCTGGCACTCTGTGTTGAATTAACTCTCAATGTTGTACGACTCCATTTTCCAGCTCTTTGTTTTCTCAGAGCAGTCAGGAATTATGAATTATATGCACCTGTTAATACAAAGGCAAAATATTTGCAATATTTTTAATTCAAGGATTAGGATTGCTTTAACAAAAAAAACATTAACATTATACACACACTCCTCTTTCCCAATGAAATGTAAATATATCAAAGATAAAATGAATATTTTAATAATGAATTTGTTAATATGTTGGTAATTAAACTATGAAAAATATAAATAGCTTATTGTCAAAACATTGGACCAGGCTCAAACATGTCAATCTGTATAGATACCATTATATTGTATTTGTAAAGGCTACTATAGGTTTTTATTAGGGCTATTAACTATTAATTTAAATTTAATCACAAACTTATGAAAAATTAGCAGTTAATTAATAATTAATTTTGATTAACACTAAAAATTGAAATTTATGGTGTCATAAGTAACATTTATTAAATGTACTATCAAAAATCAAAATAACACAGAAATATCTCCTTTATGTGTCATCTTTTAACCAACAACGCAAACAGACAAGTGTATTGACATTATTTGGTTCAAGTAATGAGCTGGTATTTTTGACAATATAACCAACTGAGCAGGAAGATTGTTCACATAGCTTTAGTTTGTCTCAGCTGAAGTTTCTGATACTGTAGTGGATGTTAGGTTTGAAGGTGATATGTAAGTAAAGTGCTAGAACCATGGTAGCTTTGTTCCCTTTAAGCAGCACGGCTGCGCAGATATTAGACAGACGCCCGACTCCCTGCAGGAGTTTAGAATCACTGTGCAACAAATATTTAAAAATATTGCACACTAATTTTTTGCCAACAAAGCTTAGACTTAGAGGGAACATTGCATGGTAGGCAAACAATTTCTCTCAATGGACACAATAACCCTTATTAAAATTTTGAACATTCGTGTCAGTCTATAGTTTAAAACCAAAATGTTCGTGTAATCGTCTGGAAATTCGTTTATATTTATCAGCCTAAATATTTTACTTATTGACTTCCAGTACATTTATAAGAAGTGGGTCATTAAATTGTTTAAAAAAATTAATCGTAAAAAATTTTGACAATTAACTAGAAAATAATAGTTAATTTCCGCAGCCCTAGTTTTTATATTATCTTATCTGTTACTCACTGTTACTGTTACAGATGCTCCTTCTATACAGAAGATTATTGCTTCCTACGCTTATCTATGGTTTGTGTTTAGTCCTGCATTCTTATTAGTTTTAAATGTTGATAAAGTGTTGGCTTTCTTGGTTTCTTCAGGCAACCCATTCCACGCCCGAATTACGGATGGGAAGAATGAAAACTTGTATACTGTAACTGTATATGTTTATTCTTGCATAAGGAATAAGAAAGGTGTTTTTATCCGTAAGTCTATCTGAGGGTTTTTATTAAGTTATCTTTGTGTTGTATTTCTAAATTATAATTAATTGCTTTATACTTTATGAACTATTTCTACGTTACTTTTGGTTCTTCTATTTCTATCATCTGTCCTCGTGTGTAACTGTTTAAAGTTTAATGATTTAACTAATGGTGTAATTCTTGTCAGTTTTTGAATATTCTCCAGTAATGCATCAGACAGGCAAAAGTACAGTTTCGATACGGGTATTCGTATATATAATATTATTAATATTTCGCAGCAAATTTTCATTTTCTCGGGAGATTTTCCGCGTTTCAATTATCACTTTACTCTTTACTCTTTACGTACCCAAAAAGAATGTAAAGCAATGAATTCTTTCTGCGTTCTCTCCCCTTATATTTTTTGAAAATGAGTGTGCTCCCTTTGTTATTGATTTTTAAAAAAAAATTATTTATTATTATTATTTTTTTTTTATTTTAAATATAAATGCAAAAAAAAAGTTTAATAAATCAGGGG
>MUZC01004783.1:121727-132455 GCA_002072015.1 Radix auricularia
CCCCCCCCCCCGAAAAAAAAATTAAATAAATTTAAAAAATTAAGACTCCCGGGCCCCAAACCCCAAAAATTCCTAGCTACGCCACTGCCAACTTCCATGACGTCATTTATGTACGGCCCCAAATTCCCACCCCTTTCCCTATAGCTTTAGAAACTCAACGTAACTAAACACACTTTCATCTTTATTAAAACTATTTAGATCTATGTACTAATATAAACTTTCATTTCTAAGTTCGTTTCTTGATTATTTTAGTCAGAAAATTTTATTTAGCATGCGCCCGTCCCGGCATGATCCAGGTGAAAAATCTGGCAATAAGTGCTGCCAGCGTTAGGTTTTTCAACCTAGATCTAGGTATTTGTGACTGACCTCGTCTATGTTTCTAGGTTTTTTATTTAGAAAATAGCCATAATCTAGATTATTTTAAAATTGATTTTTTTTAATAGCAAATATGCTATTGGAAATAACCAAAATAATTAAATATGTTCAAGTAACACCATAAAAAGTTTGATTTTTCAAAAATAAAAAAGTAGTATGTAGAAACAGTATTTTTAGCCGCTCTATGAACCTCCATTATTAAATAAGTAAATAGAAAAGACCCTTAAAGACGTAAACAGGGTAAGTAATAACTAAGGGTTAGCCTGACATGACGTAACAAAACAGCGAACGTTTCGGCGAAGGGCCTTCCTCAACGAACAAACAATGCACAAATAAAACGAAAATAAAAAAAATAAAAATAGTTTTAAAAAATAAAAACTTAGCTTTGGATTTTTGCCGCAGCTAAGATTTTATATTTTAGATCTAACATTTTCTTCTGTCTGTGTTTAGAGAATATTCGTTCAAGTAAAGTATACGCGGTAGTGAGTATAGACTAAATCTAAAGAAAATCTAATTCAGCACTCAGATAGACACAGTTTAAAAAAAAAAAAACTTTTCAACAAATACATTAAATATTATCGTTCTTTCCGTCCGAAATTTGGAGGTGGAATGGGCTGCCTGATCAAACGAGGAAAACCAACTTTTAAAACTCAAATAAAAATCCAAGATGATACTTAAACAATGGATACATATAGGACTCAATAAAATTCTGTATAAAAGGAGCGGCTGTAATATATAAAATAAGAATTATTCTAAGAATGCTGATAAGATTGCCAATAATATTTATAAAGAAGATGTTATAAGTGATGAAAAAATGCAGATGTAAGTCCTTTTTTTTAAAAAGAATAGTTATGTAGAATGTATTATTAAATGCAAATCTGATTTTTTTTTTAAAATTAAAAAAAACAATTGGGGGGGGGGGGGTTGCAGGTGTTCATACTTTTGAGAGATGTGTGACAAGGGGGAGGGGGTTGTTTAAGACCAGTGACGTCACTTCAAAAACGCACAACTTTAAATGAAAGCTCCACTTAAATATACAATTTCTAACAATTTATTTACTGAAGTTTTAAATGATTTCACGTGCTTTACGATATTAGAGTGCAGTCTTACACTAAATACATACTTGAAAAATACTTGACAACAAAATAAAATTGTTTGAGATATGCGCAATTTAAAATAAGAAATACGGCCCTTTTTTTCTTTTTAAAGGAAAGTGGGTGGTCATTTTTCTTTGTTTTTAGCAGGTCTATATGTTTTTTTCTTTCAGATCGAGGTTTTTCTTTTTGATATGTTGGCTATTGAGTTGAGTTGAGTTGAGTTGAGCCTTCTCGTCCATGAGGGACATCCACCGATCATCGCCGGCGTCTGCACTTCCTCCTAGGACATAGGCCACCTACAAGAGCTCTCCAGTCATCTCTATCCTGGGCCATTTTCTCCAGGATCTTCCATTCATGGCCAATCCTCTTGATGTCTGCCTCCAATTCTCGGCGCCAGGTGTTTCTTGGGCGGCCTCTTTTCCGTTTACCCTGTGGGTTCCATTTCAGGGCTTGCCTTGTTGTATTAGAAGCAGGTTTCCTTAGTGTATGACCGATCCACCTCCACCGCTTTTGAAGAATCTCTTCCTCAATGAGCTTCTGTTTAGTCCGCTGCCACAGTTCCTGGTTGCTGATTTTGTCCGGCCAGTGAATTCTGAGAATCCTTCTTAGACAATTGTTAATGAAGGTCTGGATTCTGGTCAGGTTTACAGCCGTTGTTCTCCATGTCTCAGCTCCATATAGCAGCACTGGTTTCACCATAGCGTTAAAAATTCTTACTTTTAACTTGCTGCCTAAGTTGTTGGCGACCCAAACATTCTTGAGTTGCTGGAAGGCTGCTCTTGCTTTTCCGATCCTTATTTTGACGTCGGCATCTGTACCACCTTGTTTATCCACCATGCTGCCAAGGTAAACAAAACTCTCCACCTCCTGAAGGGCTTCTCCTTCAAGCATGATGGGTGATGTACTGGTGGCATTAACCTTGAGGATTTTACTCTTCCCTTTGTGTATGTTGAGACCTATGCTAGCAGAAGTGGCTGCGACAATGTTTGTTTTCTCCTGCATCTGTTGTTGGGTATGTGCAAGAAGGGCAAGGTCATCAGCAAAGTCTAGATCATCAAGTTGATCCCACAAGGTCCATTGGATGCCATTCCTTTTCTGCTGTGTAGATGTTTTCATCACCCAGTCAATGGCTAGTAGAAACAGAAAGGGTGACAGCAAGCAACCTTGTCTCACACCAGTCTTCACCTGGAAAGCATCTGTCACCTGCTGACCATGGACAACTCGGCAGTTTATCCCTTCATACATGTTTCTGATTATATCCGTAATCTTCTGTGGCACCCCATAGTGCCTTAGCAATCTCCACATGGTTTGCCTGTCCACACTGTCGAAGGCTTTTTCGTAGTCAACAAAGTTGATATAGAGTGGTGAGTTCCACTCTAGTGACTGCTCAAGAATGATACGCAGTGTCGCTATTTGGTCAGTGCAGGATCTGTTGGTGCGAAAACCAGCTTGTTGGTCCCGCAGTAGAGGGTCTACCGCGTTTTTCATCCTGTTAAGCAATACACGGTTGAAAACTTTTCCTGGGATGGACAGTAGAGTAATCCCTCTGTAGTTCGAGCATGTTGGCTATGATTTCCCCAAAATTGTCGCTGTCAGCCCTTCAGAATCAGTGTTGCGAAGTCGAGGGAAATTTCCCGAATCGTGGGAATTTTTTAGCCAAATTTAAAAAAAATGGGAATTAGGGAATTTATAAGGATTTTGCCTAAAATATGGGAAATTTTTAGATTGACAATTTAAAAAAAAAATTAAATATATTCTTGAATGAAAATAAAATAAAATAATTTGAAACTTGCTCATTTTCAAATAAGAAATACTTTTTTGTGTTGGTGGGAGGCTCTTTGACGTCATATTTGTTTATTTCTAGCTTGTCTAGGTTTTTTATTTCGGATCTAGTTTTTTTTCCAGACGTTTTGGCTAGTTTTTTCCCAACATTGTCACTGACACACTGACAGTAAACTGTTCACAGTCAGATTGTACTAATGTATTACCATTAAATAACATAATTAATTAGTCTGAGCCCGAATCATCCTAAAATGTTTGTTACATATAAAGGACCAAATCATTAATACTATGTAAATATATAACAATCTATGTAACCATGTATGATGGATTTATTATTAATAAATTTCAAAGCATTCAATTAAAAAAAAATTTTTTTATCAATCACAGACGAATTTAAATTACAAGAGTATCCAAATAACTTTTTTAAAACTTCATAATGTTAAAATTTAAAAGTATAATCTATATTTTGGCTTTGTAGCCCAGTTGTTAAATAAAGACGTATAGATTAAATAAAAATTGAAAGTGCTCTATTAAAAATTGCCTTAAAAAATGCATAAATATTTATTATTTTTTAATTTGGAAGTTAAAAGTCATTAAAATGAATGCGAAAGCATTTAATTATAGTTGCCACATTTTAGGTTTTTCCCCAAGTTTTTAATGCATGTGGGAATTTTTAGCCCTTTCTGGCACTCAGACTTCGCAACACTCCCCTTCTGGCAAGTAAATTGGATAAACTAAATGGGTGGATTTTAATTTTAGTTCATTTTACTCACGACTGAGTATCTTGTAGTCTTTTTAGTATTTAGAGCTGAAAAAATGCCTTAGAAATGTTTATTTGATGCAAAAAAGTACTAAAAATTATTTATGTAATATCTAAAATATTTCATTATTATATATTAATGTTATTAAATAATTGAAACGCGTAAGTTGTATTTGACTGTCTCTCTGTCAGCGTATCGACAGTATTGAGAATTTTATTAATATAATATATAATAATTTAAATAATAATAATTTTAATAATTAATTAAATAGTATTTAAATAGTATCAATTAATTTTATTATTAATAAATTATAGCATTGACTTTTCTGACAAAATGGGTATCTACAAGCACTAGTTAAGCGGCTGGGTAATGCACGGAACCCTCATAGGCATAGTCATAGTCATAGCCGTGGCCTGTGATTGTGAACGCTGCATCACTTGCCAATAGTCTCAATAGATTACTATAATTGATCATCCGTCATGGTCTGTGGATGAAATTATCGGCAATCTTCCGAATCCTGGTCCCAAATTATTTTTTTTGAGTTATCGATTACTATTTAGTTAATCAGTACATAATTCAGCGTAATTTCATAAATAAAAACAAATTATGGCAGGTAGACCAGCCGCTCCGATAAATATTACTCCCAGTCCCAATGTTTTACCTGCAGCACAACTAGCAGGAATTGAACTAAAACCATTGAAAGACCTTGGACCTTGGATGCAAGCCAAACGTAAACTCTGGTATCAGAGTGGTGCAATTCGAGCTCTGAAGCACTGTTTTCAAGCTACTTGTCGGCCTTTCACTTTCAGTGGCGCAAAAGTCACAAGCAGAATGTTTTCGGCAGCTATTTGGAAATGCTGTGTGACAATTACAATATTTAGTATTTAATGAATGATTATCGGACAATATGTATCACTTGTCTATTTTTTATAAATAAATAACATTCTTTCATGTACAATCTGGTTACTTCCCCTTAAAAAAGTAAATGGAAAAGACATAAACAGGGTAAGGGTTAGCCTGACAGGATGTAACCTAAGAGCGAACGTTTCGGCAAATAGCCTTTTTCAACGGACATACAATACGCAAATAAAACGAATTTAAAAAATAAAAACTTAACTGCGGTGAAATCCAAAGAGTCAATGCGCGCCTCGCCTCTATTACCAAAGCGTCCCCTTATTACTATAAAATAATTATTTTACCATTACCATAAAATAATTAGGGACCGGGATTCGGAGGAATGCCAAATTATCTTCTGCATTGAATGAGCATCTGTATAGATAAACAGAGAGAGAGAGAGAGAGAAATAAAATAAAATATGAACTTGTAACAATTTTATTTTAAAAGTTTTAGGCTGATTATCGTTTGACGGACTATCAACGTTGCGATGACATAACTTGGACTATTTGGTGATTACTCTTTGCAGAGTGGTATTTGAATTTGCAGAGAGTGATCTACCTTACTCTGACCTCTTACCAGAGTGAAAATTACCTTTGTGCAATGTATTAATATATAAATAATTTTAATATTTAACTTATTATTTCAGTACAGCAAAAATGATTCCACGCACAAGCATTGATGAAGCTAACCGTCATCTCCAGCAACTGCACCAACGTGTTCACGATCTTGAAATAACAGTTCAGAACCAGCATGAAACTTTACTAACAAAAGATAAGCTTTTTCAGAGCAGAATCTCAGAAATATCTGTAGCAAAAGATAGAGAGATTGAAGGCTTGGTTAATAAATTGCTTGCATCTGAACGAACTGTTTCTGTGCTTCAAGAGGAACTGGAACGAAAAAATCATCAAATATTAGCACTTCAACATAGTCATTCAAAGTTAAGAAGATTGCTCAATTTCAAAGATGATGTTAAGGATTTGCTGAAAACAATGGAAGATGCAGAAGAAAATTTAGCCCTTGATGAAGGAGACACAGATGGTCTTCTTTCCTTTTATCAACGATCTAATGATGCTTCTTTAAATCTGAATGGAAAAAAATTGCGCAAGAAAAGATTTATTCGCTCTGAGAGTCATCCTCCAGCTGCAGAAAATATTACTAGCGACATTGAAGCTGCCCCAACTTTAGGTGGAAAAGAATTTTATTTGTAAAGTATCCATTACCTAAGCCTAAGTAGTATGGTTATTATCACTCTTCACATTCACTTAATCTGTAATTGAATGCATGGTAATCTTTTTAAAAATATATTTAATGTTTAATTTAGTTTAAAGCCCCATATGGTTTTAGTTAAACTTCCACCTCAGTCCTGTAAGGATTTCCCGTATTGCAATCTACTGGTTATAAAGTAGAAAAAATTGCTGAAAATGTATTTATATTATTATTATCATACTGACTTCATCTTTGAGGATTAGAATGGTTATTTTACTTATCCAAGAGACTGTCTCAAGTGTAATAATAAAGTATAGCAAAATCACATCTTCAAAAAAAACACGTAAAAACTACAAAAAAACTGAGCGAATCAAGCGGAAACGGCCGCCATTGCCGGAAGTCAAATACATCTTCTTTCACACACTGCAGACTTTTTACTTTCTGTAATTTTGTTTCTAAGGAGTTCTATTGAGGCGCACTTTGGTAATAGAGGCGAGGCGCGCATTACCGTGCTTTGTCAATTCAAGAAATAACAGTTCCTTTAATTCATTACTGGTGTTTATACTTCTTTAAAATTATTTTATGTTTTGGTTGACATCTATTTCAGTTTTATTCAAATAACAATAATTTAAAATATATTGTTTCTTGCATATATATTTTTAGCGCATTTTCGAGATGTCGAAATCGCTATTGCCCCCGTTTTGTCCGTCTGTCTGTCATCACCATGATCACAGGATCCATAAGTCCTAGACCCATGATGTATATATGTTTTTTGTATGTCCTGACCTGCCATTGGTGCATCAACACTCAGTTACTCGATCCGTTAAAAAACCCCGTTAAAACTACCAAAAAACTTTGCGAATCGAGAGTTAACACTGGCACAGGGAACGGCCGCCATTGCCGGAAGTCGAATAGAGCATTTTTCAAGCATTCAAGAGTGGTGCGAAGGCGTGCAAAAGAATTAGTTGTTTTTTTTAGTTGCCGTCATTAGAATATGTGTAAAGGTTTAGAGACTTTAACGTCATCATTTGTGGTGACTTGTAGTTAGATTAAAGAGAAAATAAAAAATTTTAAAATGTAAAGAAATGACTTTTAAATTTAAAAATGTCAGGTATATTCATTACACAAGAAAATTCATAAAAATATGTAAAATCTAAACACAATTACTGATAACTACATAATGCTGATATCTAACATAAGTACTGATACATAATACAAAAATGCGCTAACACGTCCTGAGTTCCAAAAGGGACCAGGCTTAACATGATTTTTTGTTCTGCATGCGGGTTGCAATATAATTATATAACATTAACCAGTTTTGTTTTTGTTTTCTTATTTTTAATTGTATCAATTATATGCATTCAATAATTTCAAAAAAAAAAGAGAGATAATGTTCAATGTAAGTGGGTATTGATGTTGTGTATAGCTTACAATTTAGTGATATTAGTATCTATTGAATTTGCTAGATGTTCTTGAAGTTATTTCTGTTACTTATACAAAGTATTTGTTTGTTGAAGAAGATTGAATTTTCATGACCAGAATCAATATAAAAAAACAAATAATGGATGATCCCTTAAGTTTAAACTGTGCAATATATAAATCTAGTCATATTATGAATTATGCAAACCTGTTTGAGAAAACCTTATCATTTTTAGGGCTGCGCTTAAAGCTAATTTGTTCAATAAAGTCATTGACCCACAATGACCGACATGTCAAAAGAAACAGAACTCTTCATTTGATTTCCAAGACAATAAAAAAAAATAACTCGATTAATTTTATTGTAAACCACTAATGAGCTAATGTCATTTGCTTTTCTGGTGTCTTTTTATAAAAGCATTTTAAAATGTTATTTCAGTTACAAATACAGCAATTATCCAGATATTTTAAAATAATTATCCATTTTCACCTAGTCACTTTTACTCAGGGTATAAATATGTTTCTACTATATATTTATTTAATATGTTATTTGTTAAGTATAATTTACAAGATATGTATCTTTTTTATCTATTTTTTAATTTTTAGTCAGACTGAAACAATTGCACTATTTGAAAATAAACAATATTTGCTGTTTGTTGTATGTATTCTAAGAAATGGGATATCATAGTAAAATTTATTAAACTAGATATGGCCTGTAGCGTAGCATGTGCCACAGACATGCTCATAGATAGTGCAAAGAAAGGGGGAAAGAACTGAAACAAACTGCCGTACGAAGAAATCAGAACATTGCGATTGAATGTCAGGAGGTGGTCTCAATACATGCACACTGCAGTTAGTTACCTGCTCCCCACCCTTCTCCAGCCTAGCTTGCCTACCATTTAATGATTGGCTGACTCTAGCAAGGGTTATTCGTCATGCTTATTTGCACTCGTCTTATGCTTGTTCTGGTGAATTATATATAGATTATACATGAAATAACTTATGTTATACTTATATGTCCTTTTGTCAGTCAATAATCCTTTAAGAAAAGATATCCCATAATTTATTTAAATCCTTGTCTCACTTACACAAATGAGTGTCATTTTTCTTTCTTTAAAATAATTTTGAATATCATTGACAAACAAAAACATTAGTTAATTAGTTTAACAACTTTTTGTTCCTACTGCTTAAATGCAAGCTAAGAAATTTCTATTATTAAGATTTCAAAGTTCCATGTGTATTACATACACAGTAGACCATGAGCATTGAAATGGCAAGATTGTAACATGTCTTGGTTTTATTAGTAGTTTACAACTATTTAGAATTTTTTTAACTTACTATATCTTTCCAAAATAATGTCTATTTTTTAAAAAAAAATTTTGTACAAGTAAATGAGTTTATGACACTAAAATTTTCAATATTTCTTATTTGTCATTTCCAATGTCTAATTGTTGTGTTACTTCAAGTAAAAGTTTTAAACTCTCAGAAAATAATTCTTATGTCCAATGTTCCCTCTAAGTCTAAGGTTCATTGGTCTGTGTACATTGAATACACAGAAAAGCTTTTCTAGTCCACAGTATTTTTGTAGACATTATTTAATTATTTATTTTCTTGCATGTGTGAAAACAAACAAATAAGTGAAACTTTTTTTAAAGCTTTTGTCTAATTTTATCATTTGCATGCATTTTTAAACAAATATATTTATCTTCTTATGCTGCATTTGCTAATAATATGCATTATTTAAATTTCATTTGGTACAGAATATGGTCCTAAATGATAACAGAATTCATGTAAATTTCTTAAATAGATGACTTTTTTATGGTAGTGCAATAATCTATGTGCATTCATCAATATTCTGAAATCAACCTCACTGATTTTAAAAAAATAAATTGTGCAGAATAAAATTTAAGTAAATTATAAACTGATACCTTGTGATATGTTTTCTGATTCAGTAGAAGCGCTGAATCCAGAACCAGATAGTTCAGATAGGACATTTAAATGATAATGCCATGTACAGTAAACGAAAAGTAATTAATACTGGACAGTTTTTAATTTGATATGTTTTGTATCTTTATATAAAATAGTTTATGGTTTGGAATAATGAAAACAAAACAATTAGATTTCTACAGTTTTTTTATTAAAATGTTTTGAAATATAAAAATCTATAATCACATAATTTTTTTTTAAATTTGAAAGAATTGTGATTATTATTTACCATATTGTGATGTTTGATTGCCATTAATATTTGATTTTACACCCTGTATTGTAAAATGACCCAAATCCAGCATTTGGTTGAAATCTTTTATTTGCCTTTTTGGCTAAGTCTTTCTATGGCAGTGGATTTATTTTATTTGAAATCCTAAATTTATCTGTGCATTTGTTGACTTTCTTTGACTATACTGGTTGTTAAATATTTCTTTTCATGTTTTATTTTAAGCTAAAAGAATGAAATTTATTGAAACCATTCCATTTCAAAAGTTTTAATTATATAATTATTTTTCTTCTTTATTTTTATTTAAGTTTAAGTTTAAATGATCATTAGATATAAATTTTATTAATATAGTGAATTTTTTGTTGTCAGGTATACTGTTCAAATTTCTGAAGTTTACTACATTTATTTTTTACATGATTTTTTAACATTTTTATAAATAATACTAATAATGAATGTTCCCAAAGCAACGCTGGAGCAGGTGTTAAGATAAAACAGTATTTTGGTCACACAAATTAATTATGGTTTTCTCAAATAAAAATAATAATTTAAGATCATTTTACTCTTTGAACTTGTTTCATGACATTGTTGGCCACAGAGTTTAATTAATTTTTTATTCAGAGCTGCTTGAAGGATTGGGTCTGAGAAATAAATCATTTATTTCTTCTTCTATTAGTGTTTTTATTGTGAATCTCTGGTGTGGATGATCAAGTCAACTAGTATTGGGGATGTTTTATATTTTATTCAAGCTGATGAACCCAACCAGTTATAACACAAGGGGGAAAGAGTTGTTTGTTTGGGGTGGTGGGTTTTATGGAATGTAATTCAGCTGGAATTTTCAGGGAAAATGCACCTCCCAAATTTTCTGTTCAAATAATTAAAATAACCGAAGCAGCATGTACCTGAAAAGTTCTGCATAACCATTTGAGTGCTTACAATTTATTTAGTGACCCTTCAAATGGTTTGACGCATGGCGGGGGGGGGG